>VMKM01000745.1:0-249527 GCA_008360985.2 Macquaria ambigua
CTATTCAAAAATCTGTCATGTGTTTTACAGAAAATAGGCTAAAATATGCGAAAACACTGATATGACCCCTTCACGACATGTATCGTTTCACTGAAAATATTACACAGATGATTCAATACCACATGTGCCTGACAGGGTTTAATAACAAGATATGAGTCTCTGCCATGTTTTTTAACCCGGTGGCAGGACACCAAAACACCGCATTGTGGATAAAAACCCTTGGTAAGCATCCAGCTCCATGATAAAAAAAAAAAAAAAAAAAGAAGAAGCGGAGGACATGGGATCAAGCCAAGGATGAAGAATGGTGCAGGAGGAGAGGAGAGGAGAGGAGAGGAGAGGAGAGGAGGGATTTTGGGATAACCGAAATGGGATATAGCTCAAACAAACCAATAGCTATTTTAATATATAAGCAAAGAAAAGGCAGTACAGTAGGTATACAGACTGAAACAAGACAGACGAAAGAGAAAAAATAAATTATGAGCAAAATTCAGGCTAGGAGAGTGGGAGAAGCGGGACGTTGGGGGGGACTTGGGAAGGACAGGTTTTTTTTTATCTGGAGGGAGGGACTGCGCTCCAACCAAGGGCAACAGCAATTGTGGGCATCTGTCATCGGCCATCTGGGAGAGCCCTAAGGCTGCTGTGGGGACCAAAGCAAATGTGACCTGTGCATGAATGACAGCAGTGTACTGGGACACTAACAGTGCTTATAGTCACATGCAAACAGAGGAAAAAAGCAAGAACAGGAAAAGAGGAAAAGTGCCTTGGTTATCAAAATTAGAATATGCTAATAATCTAAAATACAATGGATGCAAAAACACAGTGCAGCATTCAATACAAGACTTTCTATTTCAAACACCTAGTGAATCAAACAATTTATTAGCTGTTCTGTTCAAAATATGGTGTAATGCGATGTGGTCAGGTTGTTAAAGAAACAGTTTGACATTTTGGGAAATGCGCTTATTTGCTTTCTTGCCGAAAGTTAGATGAGAAGCTCAATACCACTCTCATGTCAGCAGCCGGTTAGCTTAGCTTAGCATAGCATAAAGACTGGAAACGGGGGAATAGCTTATCTGGCTTTTTCCAAATGTAACGAAATCCACATACCAGCACCTCTAAAGCTCAATAATTAACACGTTATTTCTCATTTGTTTAATCAATGCAAAAACTGAAGGGTAGAAACAATAGTTCGCCATTTTATGGGTAGTTATGTGTTGAATTTTGTGGCTCTTAACATCCCTTACAAATGCTGTAAGACTGCCTTATCAACAAGGATATGATGTGAAGAAAATAATAAAAACATACATGAAAAACAACCTAGATAAGAATTCAGACCAAAGTCATTTGGTGCTAAATAAGCTAAATAAGCTTTTGATGACCAAACTTGACAAATCACCTTTGTGAGCTTTCACTGCTCAGTCCTCAAACCAACTAACATGTCAGCATATGCTTTAAATTGACTAAATGTGGCCGGTTTCAAAGACCAGCAAGGTTGAGGGACATAAAAATGTGCTGATTACAAAAAGATGGATTAGTTGAGACAACTGTGCTGTTCTCCTTTTCTTACAGGGAGATGTGGGCTGTTGAAGGGATCGGCCTGCAGTCAACTGTAATCCTCCTCTTCCTTCCTTCCACACTCAGAACAAGACTTGACCTAAATTCTCTTTAATAGTTTTAGATTCATTTAACAAAGGGGGTTTATTGCAAGAATTAGCATGGCTGAGTGGTGCCAAAGAAATGTGTGAAACCATACAGCATGTGGTGTACGTTGGTGAAAATCAAGCTATTATGTTTCCCATGCTATCCATCCTGCTAACGACAAGAAAATAAACGTACTTGCTGTACGGAGAATTCAGCAGATGCTATATTAAATGTTGAAGGAGACATTTAAGAAACTTTTTGGAAGACAGGAATGGAGCGGAAACCTCACTGTGATTTATTCTACATCATATTTGGGTTGACTTGCTTAGCAGTGCTGCCAAGAACAGTTCATTTCTTTTACTAACAGTCTGCATAACTCTCCTTTGTAAAAACGTATATGTGCAAGGTGAGGAGCGTAGCTGACTCACATTAAACAAGTTAATCCAAATCTCTAATGCTTCTCTAATTGAGCGCTTTTCAAAATACGAAATGTGTTAGATCAGTATTATTATATATGTGTATATATATATATATATATATATATATATATATTCAGTGCCTAATGTTTGAGGCCGGTACAGTTAGGAAAGCAGGCTATACCTACACACACATACATAAAGGAAAGCTTCATCCACAATTAGAAGATCACATGATATAAAATAAGCAATCATTTAAAATGATTAAACACATAAAACATAAAAACGAATAATATATTCAGCCAAATTTAAACTGTTTACAGATTTGTTCTTCTTACATACAGTATAATAACAACATAGCACAATTTGTTTTTTAGGACAATGATGTGTTTTTACGTACATAGTAGATTGTCTTAGGATGATGAGTTTTTTGTGTCAGATCTCCTAGCTGTAAGCGGAGCTGTCATTTTTGTCCATGTATGTGGCCTGTTTTCCGTTTGTTGCCTGACAAAGACATTAAAGGTCGAAAACGTTGCCTCATTCAATTTTGGGAGCTTGCAATATATTCAATGTGCGGACTAGCTCTCTTTTTTTCTTTGTTTGTCATATACCTTTACTCACAGTTGAATGTGCCCACTATTCACCTTCTTTGCTATAAACCTGTGTTTTGGTGGAGCTCTACATCTCAAATGACTTTCAGAAGTATCTTCTGGAACAATGTCAAAACAGGGTCAAGAGCCATTTATGGAGAAAAAGTCATTAGTCAAAGGTTTCAGTGTCTGACAAACAGTTATCTTCACAGGCTCTATCTGCTGTCTGGCTGAACAACTCTTATCTCCTACAAGTGTATCTTGTTTACAAATAGATGTTCCACCTTTAACATATAACTACTCCAGACACCAGCTTGCCAACTGTCTATTTTTAACTGTCAAAAGGTAGTGGGTTGTTGGGTCCATTATTACACTCAATAATTTAAATTCTGAAAATAACTTTGATAACAAACAACCCTGGTAGCTATTCGAGGACTATTCAATTCTCCTGGCACCCACACATGGGTGTGAACACGTGTATTTGGAGAGGACTCCAGGGCAGAGCAGGGTTAAGCCACTTCCTGCTTGTTTTCCCTTTGGGCTTCGTGCTCCTGACAGCTCTCAGATCAGTAACTGCATGACACTGATAATACAGCCTGAAGCCGGGACTCATGACATCTCAATCACAGAGACATGCACCTTATCTCAATCTGTCTCCCTCTCTAAATGCATTTTTAGCTTTGGCTCCAAGTTACATTCTCACTGTTTCTAGAACTTCAGCAAAATGCTAAATATGTTTATGCTAACTGATGGCAAGCCAAGTAGAAAATCCTTCCATTTGGAGGGGAAACGTATGCTTTCCATGTGGAGTGATAGCAGGAGGTGGGAGGAGGGAAGCATGGAGGCAGGGATGACTAATAAGGATGACTAAGATGTGTTCAGGGTGGTTTTCCATCTCTATTTGTCTAGCCCATGTCTAGCTCATCAGTTGAAAATATACATTCCCTTTATATAGATGGTATAGAGTGGGCAAAGAATAAGCAATAGGAGTGATTTTTTTTTCCCATGGGGTCGCAGAAACATATGATAGACTGTAAATAAAGATGGACGACACGTCTCCACTTCCTTCTTCTGTACAAAAATGAAGCAAAAATATCTCGGATACGGGAGCTGCCATCTTGCGCTGGTGACGTCATTTGGAGCCAGAGTCTGCGCAGTAATGATCCATGGTGGAGCCGCGGTATCGAGTTCCCGCCTATACAATCGCGAGCACACTCACAGATGTCAATCATGATGTGACACCCCCTTTTTTATAGCATCAAATAACGAATTATAACCAAACTTAACAGAAAAATTAAAACTTGAACAAACATCAGCGTGATAAGAACTACTGAAAATGACAGAAACCATCGACCTATACTGCAGCAAGCAACCGGGGGCAATCGAGACGTTTTCGCTTCACTTTTGGGAAGCTGTCATGTCGTCCATCTTTATACAGAGTCTATGATATATACATATATAGCCATTACATCATCATCTAATATTAAGTTGATCAGTTTATCAGTGAAAACAACCACCGCATTAACACTAGAGATGTCCCGAGCCAATACTAAGGATCAGTATCAGGGGTGATCCAGGCATATTTTAATGGATCAAATGTTGATGATCCTTTCTGTACTTTACTGTGTTTTGTCCACCTCAGCCTGCTTGTGTTGCAGCTCTGCTCTCCTTAATGACAGCCGGGCTCTACAGTGCAGCATTTCACTGCATATGTGAGTGGAAATGTGAGTGTGTGAATGTGAAAAATTATTTGGGAGAACCAGTGACTGACTTTGAGTATAGATGCTGCAGCTTGACAAAATGCATGGATTGACTAAGCTACGATGCTAATTATCATTAGCAGAGAGCAGAGGACAAAACATTCACAACAGCTTCTCAGTAGGTCATATCAGCTGTCGCTAATTAACTTTAACTTGATAACAGGACAACTGTCTGTTGTCTGGTTAAAGTGCTTTGTGCAGCAGGTGTCTGTGTTCGGCCAAAGATCATTTGTGAGGGAAGAACCATTACTCTGTGACATCGCTGTGACAGTCTCAGGGAGTGGACTGAGTTCTGCAGATCCAACAACTGCAACAGAGTGAGACGTCAATTTCAGGATTGAGTTCAATTTTTCATTCATATCATATCAATATTTTTTTAACAGTTTTGAATGAAGGCCTTCAGGATTTGGATCAGGTAGCTTGCGTATGATAAGGTGTGTCTAAGTAAATGTAGATTGATAGAAACAATTTAAACAAGTGACAAAGCGATACAACCTAAAGATGAGATTATTAATCGATTAGTTAATTGACAGAAAATTAACTGACAACTATTTAGATAATTTATTTATTGTTTTGTTATTTTATTGTTTCATTTTTTCAAGCAAAAAAACAAACAAAAAAACATTGGCTGCTCAAATGTGAGGATTTGTTTCTGTTCTTTGTCCTGTATTATAGATGAATATTGAGGGTTTAAATAGAGGAATTGTTGCTGAACTACAGAAATCGTTGTTGCAAATGTTTTACGCCTTCAGTAACTTCTGTGGCAGCAGACTTACTGCTTCCAATGTATGAGGTAGGTTATACTGTGTGTTATTATGTTGATTATTGCCTACGTGCATTAGTAATTATCCAGCCAGACTTTACATTACTTCTGACTTCAATGAGACTTACTGAGGTATCTAATCACATGGTGAAGAAATTCAATGGTGTTCTTATTTCTGGAGCAAATCATCCCAACGTTGACAGATGACTGCAGATAAGATCACTGCTCTTTCTCGCTCCCATTCCCCTCTTCATCCATCCTCCAAGTTCTTATCTGTGCTGACTCGTATCGGCAGGCTGACAGGCTGAATTGGATCGACTTTTAATTAGGTGCACTCCCTAGGTATAATGGGTTTAATTGCCTGAATTATCTCACTGGTTCCTTAAGGTGGTAGGGCAAGGAGATGCACCTGGATAGCTTTTTGAACAAATAAACCAGTTTGAATCACATTCTTATAATTAATCGCAATTACCTGAATTATTGTTATAGTCTGTTGTATTAAAATATTACCAACACAATGTAATATTATTCATGGCCTCGCTGAATGAGGCGTTTGGATTTATGCAAGAAGTTAATGGCATTTCTGCCATCTATACCAACAGCATAGAATCACAATCAGGTTTATTGCCAAGTTTTCACATACTACGAATTTGCTTTGGTATATTGGCTCATAACAATAAACATAGTAAGTAGAAAATATAAAGAAAGATAAAAACAAGTACTGTAAGTCAAGGAGCATAAATAGAAAATTGACAATAAGATATTAAAAAATATTATAAACATAATAAAAAAATATGACTGTTATTAAAAACTGAAAGAGCTGTACAGTTTTGTGCAGGGATGTATTTACCAGAGAATGTGCAAAGGTTCACAGTATGAACTTTAAAGAATATTTGCAATGTGCAAAGTAGTCAAGAAGATTTGTGTTAATGTAACGCATTGAGTCAGGTGTGTAGACTTTACAAGGTCTAGATTTATAGAGGAGTATTGGATTTCACCCACTGATAGCACAACCACAACACTCAGGCCTTATCGTGCTTTAATTATATTCCCACAGTAACTGTGTTTACATTCTTTCATTTAGTTTGTACCATAGTGTGACGATTCCTCAGGTAACTTCCATTTCACCACCATGCAATTCATGTGTTCACAGTCTTTGATTCACTGTGATCGAGAGCTGTGATTGCAGTGAGATGGTTTACTAGATGTGCGTTACTGAAAAGGATTCATTCATTCATCAATGCTTTTATAACAACATTGTATCGAATGACAATGTGAAAACAATGTGAAAGGGGTTGAGTCAGGTGACCAATGATCATAACTTGTCAGTGGACATAGCAGTCCAGAGGCTTCACCATCAGCTCCCTGTGATTCAGTCATGACTGAAACAGAAAGCACTCAGCAGCAGAGCCAAGCTATAATGGCTCCTTCAATTAACGGCCATTTAATTTGGCCTGCTTGACTGGTCTTTTGTGTTCAGCAGTAATAGCCATTAGAGAGAATATAACACGCCATTTAATGGAGGCACAACGAGAAAAATTATTTCAGAATAAGAGAATGCATGACAAATCAGGCACGATGCAAAGCTATTTGATGCAAGGAAAACCGAGGAGGACAGAAATGGTTTCAATGAGGCATTGTGTCTCATGATCTACTTATAAAATGGAGCAAAAAAAATCACACAAATATACAGAATACTGTTTCTGAGGAATTCTGTTCATGTCCGTTATAAAAGACTGTTTCTCTGTGGCCATGTCAAATCATGCATCCTCACACAGGTATATGTGCGTGCACAGACAACACACACACACGCATATATGTGGGCGTACACACCTATATACACTACACACACACACACACACACACACACACACACACACACAGAGAAACATTTTCACACTGCTGCCTGCTGTGTTGAATCTGTACCTGCAATACAGCCACCGGGGAATGGAGAGGTAATGGACCATACGACATTCGACTCCCCACACAGCCCTCAAGGTGTCTGTCCTTGGTCCATATGATGGCGACATTTTGAAGAGCAACTATCCATCAGTGCTGCTATGTTACATACATTTGGCTCTTTTTGCAGATCGGCCAAACTGAAAAGTCAAAGTACACGTCAAATAAAATTTTCCCAAAGATGGTTTCTGTCATTTTAGGACGTTCTTATCACAGTGATGTTTGTTCAAGTGTTCGTTTTTCTGATAAGTTTGGTTTTAATTCGTTATTTGATGCTATAAAAAAGGGGGTGTCACATCATGATTGACAACTGTGAGTGTGCTCGCAATTGATTCAGGTGGGTGTATAGGCGGGAACTTGATACCGTAACTCCACCGCAGATCACTACTGCGCAGACTCTGGCTCCAAATGATGTCACCAGCGCAAGATGGCAGAGCCCCTATCCGGGATATTGTGGCTTCATTTTTGTACAGTGGGAGGAGGTGGAGACACGTCGTCCATCTTTATACACAGTCTATGATCCAGCCTCAGGGGAGATGATTCATGCTGTCAATATAGTGATATATGAGCTGTGAAAACCACTTACAGAAGGTGTAACCAAACATTTAACTTATAGACAGAGAGCCGTCTCTCTTCAGTTTTTGGTTTATTTCAGCCCAGTATTGACCTGCTTGTGTTGTCATGGCATGTCTTATATTGATCTTTTGTGGGCATTGTGACATTTTTGCCCTTGGCTCCAGCTGACAGACATTTGTTAGGAGGGATCAGTAGAGAGTCACGGAGGTGGCTTTGCCCTGTCTTCGCTTCTAAGCAGCCAAATAAAGATCACAGTTATCAGTCCAGAGGCAGGTTTAAGCTGCCACTGTGTGAAGGAGACTGTCATCTGACTTGTAATGACACAGCCCGAGAGCCATTACGTCTTTGATGGGAGACTTAAGCAGAAATCCATTTCAGCGTGTCTGAGGTGAGGCGCGCTCAGAGGGGGAGGTTTGGGAAGAGCAATCGGTTGTGATAAGGCGTACGCTGCACACTTACTGGTGGGAGCTTCCTTTGAGGGTGCCCGTGGTTTGTAATTTCACCGATAGTCTATTTCAAATTATTATTGATGTTAGATAGAGAAATTTCTTTTGCCAGATTAGTCACATAGAAGGAAGACAGAAGTGCTTTGCCTAAACATTTGTTGCTTTAATTGTCACTTTTTCCATGTGGAGGAAATGTGTGGTGACAACACAGGCAGGGGATGCAACAATACAATCCCGGGTAGAAAATGGCTGCACTGGTGAATGCAAGACCACAGTACTCTGGCTTCAACAGTACTGATCGTAGGCACCCTTTTTCTCCCACCTATATTTTCTATCACTCTCCTTTGTATATATCCTATGACATAAAAATAATTCGTCGTTTATCAATTAGACAGAAAATGAATCGGCAGCTATTTGGGTAATTGATTAAGATGCCAAACATTTTATGGTTCTAGCTTCTCAAAAGTGAGGATTTTCTGTTTTTCTCTGTTGTATGATCATTTTAAATTTAATATTTTTGGGTTTCAGACTGTTGGTCGTAAAAAAAAAAAGAAGCAATTTGAAGACATCACCTGGGCTCTGGAAAATTGCAATGGTCATTTTCAAAATTTCACAAAGTTTTATAGACAAAATGATTAATTAATTAATTGAGAAAATAATCAAAAGATTATTCATTAAAGAAAATAATCTTAGTTGCATCCCTAGTGTTCAAAAGCAAAGGCATAATTCAAGTTCATCATTCCATATTATTATTTATTTTAAGTTAAAACTTGTTCAAAATATGGTGCCTTTAAAAAGATATTCAGCTAATGACATAACTAATGATAACCATGGGAATTTTGTTTATCTAACTGTCTTTGACAAGGTTTCATAGGTCTCAGCTACATAAATACGCAGTTAAATATTCTTAACTTTAGGTTACAACAAGTACAACATCAAAAATCAGATTACACCTGAAAATTACGTTAAATGAGTATTAATGAAGACGTAATGTGAAATTAGAGAAATGAAACCTGTGATACATCCAACAGACTGAGGTTACCATGGGGAGGGGAGTGTCTGAAGCTCAGCGGGCTGATCCTATTGGTGGATCCCCCTGACTGATTTAAGACCTGTGGTCCTAGATGCCACAGAGCAGGTGGTGAACTCCATCTGCACCTTTAAGAGGCTGGAAACCACCCTGCTATAAGCAATATCTGTAGAAAAGCAATTTACTTCAAAGGAGGTAAATACCTCAAACATGATGAAGTATTTCTAACACACTGCTGTTGTCTTGAATGTAGCCCATCCTCTGGGAAACCCAACAGTCACACAGCTGCAGTGAAAAACACCTTCATAAATTATCGCAAGTAAGACTGAGCATGTTTTAATGTTACATATATTTTCTGAAAGAGACAAGCAGCTGCAACCTCACAGGGTGTCATGTAAGACTGGGAGAAAGGGAAACAGTCTAGCAACATTTTTTAAGCCTGATTAACAATTGTTTGTATTAAAGTGTTATATAATTATTGCAGTATTTGTTATTATTTTTCCGTAAATGGTAATAGATGATGAAATTGATCAAATTTATAATTCCTTGTTATGCCAAGAACAGTGTTCAACAAGCTGTGATTTCAGTGTGATATCCTGTTTTTCTGCTTTTCTTTTTTTTTTTTTTAAGTGACAGGAAGTGGTTTTTAAACTAAGGCCTCTAGTTTGTGGGTGATACACATTAATGTTTATCCACAGAGCAAACGTTTTAAGTCAAGTTTGAGTAAAGTTGACAGCTGTGTACACGCTAAAACGATGGGCTTAGTTTAAAATATTAACGTGTGGGTTTGTATACCAGCCATATAAGCTACTATACTGTAAATCTTAACATAATGTTAAAAATGGTCAGTTCACAGTAGACCTGTTGAGATCAAGCAGACATCAGACAGATTAAATCAGGTTTACCTCTCTTACAAAAAGATTCTCTTACAACGTCAAACTGGCCTTTTTAAATGAATTGTATCTCTGTGTTATTTTCTGTATTTAGAAGGCAGCACTAGATGCGTGCTACTGCAACTGCATTAAAACCGTAATTTTATTCAGCGCTACTGACCTGTGACCTCCATGTACTCTGCTCTCTGTAATTTTGGTTTGCATTATTCAGGATGTAAAGAAAAGGTTATTCCAGAGACAAAACAAGAGGTTATGTTTGATAAATAAACTTGACAGCCTACTGATTCAGTTTCTAAGAGCACAGCATTCAATTAGATTAGTATTTCAAGCTTTGTATAATAGTCCTAACATATTATTCCTACAGGGACTTTGGTGACATGTTTGTCATCTTTTACATAATTTGTAATATCATTACAATATCTCAAGTTAGCATACAATGATGTTTCTCTGTGACAGCGCAGCTCAGATAATGTGATTATCACACTTCATCCTACTGTTTTCATATATTACACATATGATGATATACTTCTGTTGTAGCTACTCAACTGTGAGTTTTTTGTATTTTTCTCATGTGGTTTCAGGAAAATGTTAGTGTTGGGACTATTTTGATTTTTATAGTAGTGTATTACAATTGCATTGTATCTTGCCAACTATCCTGGGGCTCTTCAGATAAAAACAGAGAGATTTGTGTGCCAGTTGGCTTTCATGGGTAGCATGCATTAGTCAAACTTGAACACTTTCAGTGGAATATTAATAACACAGACATTAGGAATGCCACACCCCATGGCGGCTAAATAGTATTTGGGACTACCAATGGAAATATCTCCTTAGCGGCTCGGGGGAATTACTGGCCGTTTTACCACCCTGACACTAAAGGCCTGAGAGTGACGCCAGAGAAATCTCCGCCGGGTCACGCCAACGACAAAAAGTAATATTCCTCACACGTCAACAAAAAAAATGTTTTGTGGGTGATTGTTCAATCCTTGGTGGACTTTATCAGCAGGAGCCATGAGTCCATCGACAGTGAAGGTCTGGAGCTCAAGCTGCTCCCATCCCAATCTCGTTCCACATGATTATTCTCAATTTCACAGCTGATGGTTTTTACTGAGACAGACGGCGGCAGCCAAATGCCAAAGTACATAGGAGAACGCTCTGAGGTGGGGGAGAAAGTTAGAGAGGGAGAAAAAAAAGATAGGCTGGTCACTCAACTTCATCACCAGTGTTTGGGATAGAAGTAATCTGTGAATGTGACCTATTGCCAGGTGCAGGGTGGTGGTGCTAGATCTCGGGTCTGACAGCACAACAACCTGAAGAACTGAAGGAAAACACACACTAATGCACACTAGTGAGATGCTATCCCTGCAGGAAGACGTAAAGAAAACAAGGGTAAAGCCACACATTCATAACTCCAATCTTTTTTTTTATCTATAGATCAATGTTTTGATTTATCTGTGAATCTAAAACATTTGAACTCAAACCATTCTAGAAAGATACCTGCAGATATGATAGTCTTCCTTATCATATCAGAGATTATGATGAACTTGCACTGTAGGTTATATCAAGTCGATCATACACACACCGTCCTGCAGCTGAAAACGGTCCCCAACGAATACACTATTTACTCCTGTTTGAGTAATACAGTACCCAGCTGTTTAGAGAAATTACTGAGCCTTTTTCAAAAACAAATTATATTTTTCTGACCTGTTTTAAAAGATTTACTTCTTCAGTACGAACAAAGGGCCACAGACAGGCTGGAGAAGTCATAGAGTTTTGAGAGATGGACTAACACATTGCTGGTTTTGGTCTATTTGTGGGTTTGGTGACAGTAACAAAAATCTTGTCTATTGACAGCCTTATTCTTTAAGACTAAAAGAAACATTTGCTTAAAATCATGTTTCTGAAAACTCTTTGAACCCAGACCTAACAACCCTAACCCATGTCACCAAATTTGCAACATCCAAGATGAGAAGAAGCATTTTGCATCAAATAGGTTGTTTTGTCCGACCAACCAAAGATATTCAGTTTACCATCACATGAGACAAAGAAAAGTAAAAAAATTCTTACAACTGAGAAGCTGGGACATTAGGGAATGCTTGGTATTTTTGCTTTAAAAATGACAAATGATTATTCGATTATCAAAACAGTTGCCCATAATTTTCTGCTGATCAACTAATTGTTTTAGCTTAACATGTAAGAGCGCACATTTGCAATCTGCGTGTGTAAGAAATGCTCACAAATCACTTTTGTTAAATGAGCCACTGAACCCACACAGTAAATATTAAGCTCTGCGCAGGTAAGACAGGTAAGGTTGGCTAATTTCTAGCAGCTCTTGCTCTCCAGTGCTCCCCATAATTGCCTTTAAGAATACTTTTATTGTATACTGTCCGTAAAGCACTGGGTGGCCTTGCACCACAATTTGTTGTACCTGCTTAAAAGCTATAAGCTTACCAGACATCTCAGGTCATTCTGGTCTGGTGAAACTGAATTTTGTATGCTCCTAGTCACTGAAATTGCCCCTTGACATGTGCTCAGTGTCACTTCTTTTAAAAGCAGCCTCAGAACAATCACCTATTGCCTTTCAATTATACTGTAAGTATTGTCTGTTTTTTGCTTGCCTTTTGTGAGCGAGCTGTTATCAGTCCATTTCCTTAACAATGTAACGTGTATTTAACATAAGACACAGTAAGTTTATCTCATGCATGAACCATAAATAATCAGCTTTGCCTTTCTTTAGGAAGCTTGTCTTATGAATTTGAGTCTTCATGCTGCTTGGAGTCTGGCCCAGCTGTGAACACACCTAAGAGCACAACAGAATCACACAGGGTACAAAATAAAAAAAAAAAAATACGAACTCCCCCAGGCTCACGCAGGGGGAGTGCTAGCGAAAATTACAGCATCACTCTGGAGAGTGGGCAGTAGGAGGTGCGGGATTTGATGAATCAAGGACCTTTTGTTCACAGCGAAAATGACTGCTTGCATGCAGTTGGAAAGAACCTCTCTTCTGCGATGCGGCAGTGTTTGGCAGGCAGGCGGGCGTCATTTGGGGCCATTTAGGTTTGAAGCTGACGCAGAGGGGGACGGAGGAGAGCAAGGTCATTTAAAGAGGATGCAGAAGATGATGATGTGGCTAGTGCTGGGTGTTTAAGTGGGTCTACTCTGCTTGAATTGAGTAGCAGCCGAGTATGCCATGGCAACACTCACAGTAATGACAGTGTGAGACACACACGTCTATAGGAAGAAACACAGACTGAAATATGACAAGCAAGGCTGACACATAACGTGTTCCAACATGTGTATAGTTGAGACTATAAGTCGATTACTCAATTAGTCAATCAATAGAAAACGGCTTTAAGTAATGACTTTAATAATCAAGTACTTGTTTACGTCATTTTTATTTAGCAAAACACCAAATATTCAGTGATCCCAGCCTCTGAATTGTGAATATTTGCTGTTTTTTTAGTCATCAATGATAGTAAAGTGAATACCTTTAGGTTTTGGACTGTTGCTCAGACAAAATTTATAGGCCAAACAATCAATATATTGATCGAGGAAATAACCAGCAATCACTGAGTTCACTGTTTTTCTTCTTCTTCTTTTCTATTGTCAGACCAACGCGTTTCGGCTTGTGGCCTTCATCAGGGTCAGCATAAAAAACATTACAAAAAACATTTAAATGAGATGAGAGCACCTTTAAAAAGGTTAAAATACATACTTACACATACATATCAGCCAATGCAGCACCTACACATAAATGGGCATGTGGCTTTGGGCCAATCACATTCCCTAAGTGGCAGAGGTAAGGGGAGTGCCCAATAATGGCCACCATATTGGTCCATAAACAGGAGAAGTGCAAGCCGAAATAAGCCGAAACAAGATGTTCTGTATACTACAAGTGTTGCTGCAGAGTTTTGACCTCTTCAGACTTTTTCCCTTCCTCATGCACCTTGGAGGTCGGTGAAGTTGTGCCAGAAATCCCTAATCTGCTCCCCGCCAAACACACACATATACTCACGGGGAGTAATTTGGGGTTCAGTTTTCCTCAAAGAGGATCGAACCACCAACCCATGCGATTAATGAGCAACACGCTCTACCACCTGAGCTACAGCCGCCCTAGATATGTCTAGTACTTTAAGAAAGAAGTTGTGAAGGACTAAGGATATTTAATTGGCTCTTTAAAAAGCAAAGATGGCACTGCCGCACAAGAAAAGGAAGAAGCATTGAACACAGACTGGTAACATATTTGTCAAATGGACACTATGAAAAATCCTGCAGTCTCTTCTGTTGTGCCTACAGTTAAAGTTGTCTACCTCTAATTTCCAACTTCTTCCACAGGATACTTCAAGTGGATGACACAAGTAAGCATCTGCACTCACACACACACGCAGGGCGGCAGTGTGAAAAGGTGCATGGGAACACGAACACAACTTGACTGAGACTTCTGTGGGCAGAGCCAACAGATCCTTGAAGGTTTAAATAATGACTCCATTCATTAACGTGGTTAACAACATTTGACCTTCATCAACAGGAAGACCACAAGAAATTCACTTTTAAAAAGTTAAGAGTTTGTACAGTGAACAACATAAAAAAACAAAACAATAGAATAGAATAACTTAATGTGTGTGTGCATGTGAAATAGCATTTTTTCTACCCTAGAAAAATCAAACGTTACTGGGAACTTAACAGTTTAAGGGGGCAAACATGTTTGCATCCTGTCACAAAGGTTCCTCAGACATTTACAGCAAAAACTACAGTATAACCACATTATTATTTTTTTAGCTACAGCTGTATGGCGTTGAGGAAATGTTATGTTGATATTAGAAAAGTAAGACCCCTACAGACACACTGTCGTCCTTAGGGGATTAATGAAGGATATTAAAGTGATTTCTCGTTCGTGTAGTACAAACTGCTTTACCCATAATAACTGTCATTTCCATGACAAAGAGAAACATACTGTAGAAACATTTAGTCGACAGACAAGAGCATGTGTCCAAAATGACAAACAGAGCAAACAGCTTCGACATGTACAGATTAAAAACGTTTTCCTACCTGTGTAAGACGGTTTCACGGCTCCTCCGTTGTTGCTGTCCATTTCCAGCCGTCACAGATTACAGCGCGAGCTCAGCTGCAGGCGTTTCAGTCCCGCGAGCGAGTCAAGAGAAGATAAACCACGCGGGTAATGTAATGTGCGCGCGCTGTGCCACTGCCGCCTGCGCGACTGAGATACCAAATCGCTGCGCGCGAGGATGAGAGAAAGGGAAATGACAAATGAAATCAATCGTTAGCAAAACAACGGCAACACGGTATGAAACTGTTTGAAATGTAAAATATAAAGACTACATTTGCTTAAACCAACATGATGACTAACTTTTTAAAGCTGCACAAAGGGCGTCTGTGTGTAGAAGTGTAGCCTTTATGGCTGCAGTTAAAATGTACAGGATAATGCAGCATTTCCAAAGGTGTTAAAGTAAATTTCAATTTGTTATGCTCTAAATAAATATGGATTTAGTGTCCTCAACATGGTTGCTCAGTAGGCCATAAGACATAGAAAAAATGAGACATTACAGGCTATCAGTAGAGCCTGACAATACCAATACTGATATTGGTTGTTCAAAAATCCAATAATGATATATCAACTGATATTCCTTTTTTAACATTAACACATAACATAAACAAACATTTCTGATAAGGTTTCCTTAAATTTGTGACTGCAATATGTACTGAGTGAGTGGCACATGAACTTGTCAGCGCTCTCTTATGAACAGACTGTTTAATGCTGTCATTGTTTCTAAACTATACCTAAAAACATACGGTATTAGACATTTCTGTACTGCAATTTCTTGTTAAGTATCAGCCGAATTATACAGCAACACCAAAATATCTATCATAAACTAATATCAGCCAATCTGCCTGGCCGATCTGGGCTCCATACTGAATAGTGTGACAACAGAGCAGATCTTAAAGGTGTACTCCAGGGATTTAGTATTGCACTTCAGCAAGAATTGGGGGACTTGCAAGACATGTTTAAAAAAAGAGAGTGTTTATCTCAGAACCTCCCTTCCTGATAAAAGTCCATGTCTTTCAAACTCCACACCTCCAGATTGTGGGCTTTGTGCCCAAGGCCATCATCAGGATTATTTTCTCAGGCTTTAGTAGGCTCCTTCTAAAGCCACAACGGACAATATACAACAACTCCCCATGACGAGTAAACTGGTCTTTATGTGTCAAATCTATAGAGCACCTCTTCAAAATGTGCCTGCTTTTGTTGTCTATGACTAAAGTCTAAAGGAACAATTTTGCTGTTCTATTATTTGCTTGTTTTGTCCAGTGAAATTACATTTTGCACGACCTCCCTTAAAGTCTTTGTAAAACACCGACTGGCATTTTTACAGCCTTGAAACAATGCTAATGTATATCCATAAACAGCTCTATTAAAACCTTCTACCACATAACAGCCACTTGGAGTGAGATAAATAGTTCGAGGGGTCAAAGGAAAATGTTGTATCACTCCTACATGTCAAATCCTCTCCACCTTTAGGTCCTGTTTGTATGCTGGAAGGCCTATCACCAGCCATCATTCCCTACCTAATCCCACCCCCTTTAGACCCTGTCATTAACATTGTTGGTCTATGTTCAAAAGCAGATGCCTGCAGATGAACTCGGGAGCACAGTGACACGGGCACATGCCTGTATGTGCTGCGGCCAACCTGGTGGTGTGCGTTCGGGTCAGCTGTCAGCCGGACGATGATGGACGCACGGTGGAAACATACTTGGAGTTTGAGCTATGTCCTTCTCACTGAAGTCCTTTGGCACCCTGCTTGACCCCGCCACAAGGCAGCCACCCTAAAAATAAAAGGTGCACATGTGCTTGTGTGCACATGCAAGCAGAGACAAGGGTGTAAGATATCATAGCTTATCAAGTGCTCCTGATGTCTCTGCTTGTGTGTGCGGATACAAAAAAACACATATGCCGATACACAAAGCCGGCTCAAACTGGATATTCCCACAATAGTAGAATCAGCCTCCTGTTGTTGAGGTTGGATTTAAAGGGTGTATTTGGTTGCTCCATTTCCATGAAGCTCAAGTCCAATCAACATGTTCCCAGAATCAAAGTTAATGCCAGCGCTCGGCTCCATCATCATCTTGAGTGCTTTCATTAAAGGACATTTTTATTCCCCTGGTCCCAGAATTATCGAGAACCCGGCCGCTCCTCAGACCCGCACATTTCAGTTTAACCTGGTCACTATGGCAACGTTTTATTTATTTATTTATTTTGAAAACGCGTTCACCTTTTTCTTTTGACTTCAAAGTTTGATTGAGATGGCACTTGAAGGATACGAGTGGTTCATTTAAAAAGATGGAGCGAGAATGTGGAAGAGAAGAATAGCACCATTGTTAAAGCCATAGAGCCAGATAATGACTGCAGCTCACTGCTTGGAAGAGTGTAACTCTTAGCAGTAAAGAGTATTTCAGCGTGACTACAATAATCAACATCTGACTCAATTTGTCCTTTCTCCAAAGTTAAAAGTCTTCTAAACTGATTTTTGATGTGGTGTTTGGTGGTTTAATCTTTGCTGTCAACAATTTTTTTTGTTATTGTTACTACATCAGAAGACATTTATTCAAATGATTTAACCAGTAGCTTGTTTATCTACATGACTTTGCTTGACCTTCTGTCTTCTTTTACTTTGAAAAACCCTCATGAAGTCATCAAGGCCAGACATGCAACGTGTCCCAGTGCTCATTTAACATGCATTACTTCACTTCTCTTTGACACTGAGCGATACGAACCTACATCATACGTGGACATTTTCAGAGTGAGGAGGGGAAACGTCTGAGGGAGCATTTAACAAACAACACAATTACAGAACGAATGATGATGAAAGCTTCTCAGAAAAGTGATGAAAATGATAAAACATCACAATGCATTCGGGGTAAGATGTGCTCCTCGAGTGTACATCATTGTTCTATTGGACGCTCTGTCCTTGAGGGTCAATGTCACTTAAGTCCACTTGAGTTTTCTCAATAACGGAACGGCGCTCGAGATGCCGACGCTTCCCTGAAGAGGAAGTGCCAAAGGGAGGAGAATAAAGTCCTGAAACACAACTATTGAAATTCACTGCTGAAGTCATTCAGATTTCTGGGTTTGTGAGTCACTATTAAGAAGGCTGATCCTATTCACAATCCAGGAGAGTCATGGCAACATTTTAGCTGTTATTTCTCGGATCTTCAAAGTTTTGAAGGCCTTGATGGGAGTAAAAATCATGAATAGACTTCAATGACAAAATAAAAACGATGAAAATCTTGCAGTGTGAGCGAAGTATAAGTGCTTCAATAGATTTTTTAAAAATCCTACAAGTATACCTTCTTCCTTTGTCCTCTTGATCCTTGGAAGAGTGTGAGGCTGTAAAATATCTCCCCCTCATCAGCTGTGCTGTTGTGTTCTGTGGATGTTAAACTTTGTTCAGAAAAAAGAAAACACAATGAACAATGCTAACATGGCACTTGGAAAAACTGTGAGGGTTGATACTTTTTAATAATTACTCAAAAGAAGATAAATTCTTTTTAGTCTTAAATGAATAGTTTGACATTTTGGGAAATACGCGTATTCACTGGAGCCAGCTGCTGGTTAGCTTAGCGTAGCATAAAGACTGCAAACAGGGGGAAACAGCTGCTGAGAGTTAGATGAGAAGATTAATTCCACTACACACATCTGTACGGTAAATATGAAGCTACAGCCAGCAGCTGGTTAACTTAGCTTAGCATTAAGACTGGAAAGAGGGGGAAACTGCTAGCCTGCTGGCTCTGTCCAAAGGTAACTAAATCCACCTACTAGCACCTGTGAACCTCACAAATTAGCATCTTGCTTGTTTAATACATGTGAGGACTATTTCTTGGCTTGGAGCAGTTGCCAGGCGTGACTCTTGAAAGTTACTGTTCTCAGCCAAGAAATATTCCCCCCGCCTCCCCTAAAAATGGCGTTTGTTATTTTTACACTTAGATTTCTGGACAGATTGAACAAACAACATATAACGTGTAAATTAGTGAACTTTACAGGACAGAGCCAGGCTAGCTGTTTCCACCTGTTTCCAGTCTATGTGCTAAGCTAATCTAACCAGCTGCTGGCTGTAGCTTCATATCTACCTTACAGACATGAGAGTCGTTCTCCTCATCTAATTCTCGGCAAGGAAGTGAACAGGCATATTTCCAACAATGTCGAACTATTCCTTTAATATTTGACTCCTTTATATCAGAAACCAAGAAAACACGCCCTGTCTTCTCTTCAGTATACCGCTGAACAAGCCACTTGGTTTTCAACTGCTTGACTCGAAGTAACCAGTAATCAGTGAATGTGTAAGAGTATTACAGAGGCAGTATGAATGTTCAGCAAACCCAGCATGCACAAATACAATGCATAATGCAAGATATTTAAAAAAAAATCACTTTCCTTTGAACAACTGTTTATTGTGCTTTAGTCTGGCTCCTTCCTCACTAGCATCCTCTGCGGTGGCAACACAGTTAGATGTTTCATTTTAGATAAGAGACAATTATTGTACCACATCACACATACTATCGCTATCAGCAGAAATCTCAATCCACAGAATGCAATCCAGATACCGTGTCCCTGTGCCCTTGGTATTTAATGACATTTCTTTCTGTCCAGGAAGATAGAAGGAATCCATCAGAGCGAGGCATTTGGAAATGTGTGACTGTTTTCTGTCTGTTTGAACTGGGCCAGTGGTTTCTCGAGCAAAAACTCATTTACAGTACTAAAGCTAATCTGAAAACCCTTGTTGTTATGACAACCACACCATACCAAAACTAGGTTTCGGCCATTTTATTGGTTTCATTTGTTGTACGAATAAAAACAGCAAATAATGTGAACGCGTAAATGGTTTGTGACTGCATTTATTTTCAGGGCACATTTCCTCTATTCTGCAAATCTCCTCCTCTAAACACAGTCAATTTCAGTGCAGCTCTCACACCATTATGATTCACAGAGGCCAAGTATGAAATTAGTTTCTTTTTTGACAGAACACATCTTGATTGACAGCAAATGAGAAATCATTTACTGTGAACAGAGCGGCCGCCTGCTTTTGGCAGAGATGCTGCCTGTCTCTAAGGCGAGTGTGTGCCTGTGTGCCTGTGTGTGTGTGTGTGTGTGTGCGTTCAAATGGCTTTACGAGCGGATTTAATGTTAGGTCTGAGGCATCAAAACCACAATAGCAGCCTAAAAAAACAGTTTACACCATTGCCGGTGCAGAAATCTTTACATAGTTTTTTTTTTTACATGTTTACATGGAGGGTCAGACCAACAGATCAGACTTTAATCTGCTGTACCTGTGAGTGGAACGCAAAGAAAATTAGTACTTCCTGTCTCTGGATAAAACATGAATGAGTCCATTCATGAACTTACAATTCAAAAGAAATCTTATACTTGACTTCTTGTTTGGATTTGCTAGTTGGGTGTAGAAATTATTCACATTCAGAGTGACACACAAAGACAGACTTGTTATCCGATGGAAGTGTTTATGAAGACTGTGTAACTTTTCCTGAGAAGCAACACTGTGGCTACCAGAGACAATTAAATAAAATAAAGATAATGCTAAAACATAGTGTAACAGTAGCACAAGTAGAGAGGAGTCATCAGGTCAGTGGACACACTCATAAATGTTACACAAAATTAACTATCTAAATGATTTTTGCTAAGATTAGCCAATAAAATTAGCTACTGGTCATACCAGACCAAGAAAGGTTGTATCGGCAAAACATGTATTGAAGTGTATTGAATTAAGGAATTTCAGCATTTCAGTGTTTATCTTTTCTTCTTCATTTAAAATGAAGAATGTTTTATTTCTTCTTTCAAAAGTTACATAAAGTGCATTTCCGTCCACCTGTTTTTATGCGCATGTTTCAATTTGTGCGCTAAAAAAACTTGAAACACCGTAAATGTGAAATAAAAAATACAAAAAATACAGCAGAAATGTTTTTGTGTGCATGAAGCAGACCAGAACAGAGATGAAAATGGCAGCAAACGAAAACAAAGACTGTAAATCTCCTTAAACTACCGGTAATACATGAAACAAACATAAATGCCATATTTCCATCATGTTTTCCACACAGTTTTCCATCATTTGAGGTTTGACTGGCACCCTCATCTTCTGCAATGGTTTAATGGCACCTGACTGGAGAATCAACACACCCAACTGTTTATCTCGATATACCCAACTCCTAATAGCCACATGACAGCAGTGGATGGAAACGCGCTTTAATTCACACTTTTTCAGGAAATTTGTTTCAATTTTGTGCTGAATGTGGATAGAAACTTAGCTACTGTCTCGCTTTAGTGTTTGACATCATGCCTCTCTACTACTACTGATCATGAATGTACTCTGAAATAACACTATTTTATGCTGAGATTTTTTAAACTAGATATTATTTATTGTACTAAATAGTCAGCACTAGGCACAATACTACCACAGGTTAGGACTCCGACTGCCACTGATTCCACTCATAGAAAGCAATGTATTGATATAATGG
Organism: Macquaria ambigua; assembly: GCA_008360985.2. Classification (NCBI taxonomy): domain Eukaryota; kingdom Metazoa; phylum Chordata; class Actinopteri; order Centrarchiformes; family Percichthyidae; genus Macquaria; species Macquaria ambigua. The sequence goes on from VMKM01000745.1 coordinate 21,610, forward strand.
GGTGGCCAAAATGTTAGAAACACCTCTCAGTATAACGCAATACTATTCAACAGCAGCACAAACTAGAGCCTGCAAAATGACCATAAAGTTGAATCAACACAGTTTCAACAACAAATGAACATACTAACTTTCATACAGGGAGGATTTATTGCATTTTTGCACTAGACTGCATTCGTTTTAGCTACATTAGGTGCACCTAATAAACTAAGAGTGAGTGTATGTTCACAGATTTTTTTACTATTTGATACTGTACTTTTTATTCTCAAATGCTCAGACAATACATTTCTAAAACCTTTACAGACTCAGACCACCTCCTCTGCATTGATGCCCGTTAATACATTATACTGTTTCTTTAACTAATATACTTAAAACCTAAAAGAGCTTCAGGCACCTCTATTAAAAGGTCACTGTTCATCACAACAAAGTGAGCTGCTGCATTAACCCCGCTTTAAAATGAGCTGTAGAATAATCAGGTGAGCACAAATGAAGCACACCAGTGATTTTTTTTCTCACTTTGTCAGTAATGGCTTTTTACGAAGTCAACATACTGCCCACCTTCACACATACACAGACACAGGTGTGCATACAAATGCAAACACAGACAGTGTACTAAATTTCTTCAAGCCATTCAATTGTGATTAACAGCTTGTCCTTTGCTTCACTTAAACATGGTAAAATTTTAACTAACAGCTCTACCACAAACACACACACACACACACACACACACACACACAGCTTGAAAAATGACTTTGACTACTAATTGTTTCAGCTGAATTTCTGCTGTTTTTCTACATACTTTTATTAGGAAATATTGACCACATGTAAATTAATAACCACACTTGCATTCAAAAAGACCTATTTGTGACAAGTCTCTTTTAATCAGGATTCAAGCGTGATGCTGCCATCTAGTGGTTAGAAATGTTTACTGATGCTGTCTGGTTGTTTCAGGTGCCTGGTCATTTTACAGTTAAACTGTCTTTGCACTGCAGAACATGTGGACAAACATCAGATTCAGACATTTGTTAGTACTGGCTTAATGATCTGTTCCCAGCATTTGTTTATTTAATCATGATGGGGTTTTTTTTATAGGCCAAAGCTCTGATCAGAGATGAATATGGAATAAACAAAGCTTTATGAATAACATTGCTTTACAACAACGAACAGTAATGTCTTTGACCTTGGACTGTGTTAAAGCCCCTTTGTGTTCCTGGGAGTTCAGAAAAGGTGAGAGGCAGGATGACAAACTGAAGACTAGCCTTGAGGAGAAGGCTGGGACACACCTTCACCTATCTCTGAGTCAGCCGCCAAACAAGAACATTATATTGAAGCAAATGCATATTTAGCAAAACAATAGATCTTCATTATCATGTATGAGCCAGAATCAGTCAGAAGCCATTCAGGTGACCTTGTGGCAGCCATATTTTGTAACACGCACACTTTCCAGGAATTTCTTGACTGTGGGAAAACCTGACTGCAGCTCCAGTTATAATGTACTTCCCTACTAAAATGAAACCCTACAGATGCCTGTTTCATGTCACATGTTTTATTTAAGAGAGGAGTGATGTCCATGTGTATATGTGTGCATAAACTGAGTGCAGGTTGCTTGGTGCTCAGTGGGCAGCTCTTCTCCTCCCTCTGCTTCTGATGCGAACAGAAAGCTGGACCTCCTTCTACGTTCTTCAATCCTCTTTTGGAGAGCCTCCACAATCTCAATGGCCTCCAGTTCGTAGTTCTCTGCCTGGACCCTCAAAACCATTTCTTTATCCAGCATCTCAGTGAGCTCCACGATGTCTCCAACAAGAGCTTCCTGCTTCTTGTCCTCTTTTTTTAGCTTGTCAGCGAGCATCTGGCTTTCAGCTGTAAGCTTCTCTGTGAGCATTTGGGCCTCCTCCAATCTTTGGAATAGTGCCTCTCCGATTTTAACGGCCTCCAGTTTGCTCCTCTCTGCCTCGGCCCTCAGTTTCTTCTCTTTCTGGAGCTGTCTGTCGAACTCTTTACAAAAGGCCTCTTCAATCTCAAAGTCCTTGAGGTTTTCAATCTCTACCTGGATCCTCAAGTCCTTTTCTGTCTGGAGCATTTGCTGCAGGTCCAGGATTTCATAACGAAGATGATCCTGTATAGTTTTCTCAGACTTGAGCTCAGCTGAATGCTCCTCTGAGACCCTCTGCATGTCCTCCAGTTTGTGAACGACAGCCTCAGCTATCTCCATAGCCTCCATTTTCTCTGTCTCGGCCAGGACTCTCAAGACTTTCTCTCTCTGGAATTCTTTGTTGAGATCCTTCACCTCCTGTTTGGCCTCGGTGAGCTCGGTGACAAGCCTCTGCCTTTCGGCTGAATGTCTTCTTTTTTCCTCCTCGAGTTGGTGAAGAAGTTCCTCCACTGTTGAGGGGCAGGCCGCCTTCTCTCTGCTCAGCTCATGGGCGTTCATGACTTCAGCTTTCTGAAGTTCATTCTGAAGCTCCTCAATTTCCAGGAGCATGGCCTCTTGGTCCTTCCTCTCAGCTGAGATCAGAGCCATGTAGTGGTGTTTCAGCTCCTGGTTCTCCAGCCGAAGGGCCTCCATCTCTTTGGAGAGGACCCTGATTTCATCCTGATAGATGTTGCAGATGTTGGGCTCTCAGCTTTTCCATTCTCTGATGTGTCAGTTCAGTCACAGAAAATAATGCTGTCTGACAAATGCTCATCTGTAAAGACCTGTGTTTCTCCTACTTGGAAGTATTAGAACTGAACAGGATGCTTTAATATATATATATATATATATATATACATATACATATACACACACACCTATAATTCTAGAACATTACATCACAACACATAAAAGCATATTGTGACCTCATAGGATTCTGAAATGTCATAATGGCTGCACTGGTGCCTGCTGGTGAGAGGAAGATTTAAATGTCAAATGTCTGCCAAAAATACGATTTCAGTATTATGCTGTTACAATAATATTTGTAATAATTAAGGGCTAAAAACATCTATGCTTTCATCATATGGAACCCCAAAATGTTCAATATTAAATAAATAAAAAATACATTATCAAATAAATAATCACTAAAAGTTAATATCCTACATACCAGGTTTTCACCTGCCCCCCATCCCAAATTCAGTGTAGGTACCAGATATGCTCGGCCTGGCATTTGTGCTCAGGGTCCTGCATTTACAGATGACATAACACATTCACACATTATGATTGGCTGTTAGCTGCTTGCGCTTGCTAACTTCACTCGCTTGTTAGACATTCCCGCCGCCAACAAGCTGCATACGCCAATGTGTATCACATGATACTAGTGACGTTTCAACGGTCACGCAGCGTTACACTAGATTTTAAATTTGTAATACATTAAACATATTCTGTGTAATATTAGACATGTTTTAGGATAGGATAGGAACACATTTTAAACAATGCCCAAAATTATGTGTACTTATATATCAGGTCAAAACCTTTCCAGGAAAAAAACCCCAGCAATGTCTTATATTTGGGCCAATACGGTGTCTTACAAATCTAAAAACCTTGTTTGTAGCCATAGAGGCTGTACAGCTTCTTACACCAAACCAGGCCAGAGTGGTTTGAGCCCATCAGGTGGCCAACCTGCACTGCCAACAGTCAGTCATTGGATATGTCCTCCAATGCCGTACCATACCACTGCAAAACAACTCAAAACAAAATGAATCTTTTATGTTATTTATTACTTTTTAGATTTACAAGTTATTTTCACATTTCTTTTTAAAAAAGGCTAACAACTCTGTGGTGTTACAGGTATCAATGCACAATGAATGCAAACAACTGCATTTGTTGCACAGTTCAGAAACATCTTCAGACGTGCTGTGATCTAAATTGCAATAAGACAAAATCCTTAAGATTAATTGCTCTGTTGTTTCTGTTGCAATTTCAGCATTAGTAGTTGGGTGTTTGTATCTTTCATAATGATGATCAATGTAGAGGGAAATGACAAGAGTAGAAAAGTAAACTGCCAATATACATGTATGTGTATGCACTATATACATACATATACATAACATAGACACACACACACCAAGTAGGGGAAAATGGCAAACAACCTCAGCATCACCCTTCAAATAAATCATTTAAGACAGAATTCAATCAACTGAGACAGAGGCTGAAGATGAACAGGGAGGTAGATAGATACATGGGGGAAAGACGTAGACGAAGAGAAGTAGTGAGGGATCTTGGTAATTCCCTCTAGCTTATGATTCTTTTTAAAAATGTTCCTTAAATCAAAGAGGTTCCAGATAATCTCATCTGTAATCTCAGTTTAAGTGCAGGGGTGGCGAGTGGCTCTGCCTTCTCCTGCCTCTCTGGGTTTTAGCTACGTGCTGTCCTTAAAACGATGTTCAGGGCTCACTAAGTTCATTGTTTCGTACTTGCTAATTGCCCCCGCCGCAGCACCGGCTGCTGCGGCCCTGAGGAGCAGCTTCTTGTAGATCCACTCCTGTCCTGGTCCGCCCCCCTTGTCCAGCTCCACCCTGAGGATCGTTCTTCGGTAACTTCTTCGCTACAGGGACAGGATCACGGATATATAATAATATAGCAAATTTAGAGCAAAGTTCAGAGATGCAACATACAACACAAAGGTTACACTTGTCTATTCAATGAAAATTCTGTCACTGGAGGGGGAAAAAACAAGGTGTGTGTGTGTGTGTGTGTGTGGGCGTGCGACATGTCATGTCCCATGTCTATGTGTGCAAGTGCTGATCTGGAGTCAAAAGTAAAGCAGAAATGCATACAGAAATATAAAACGACAAAGAAATGTAAAAAGAAAATGCAAAGGGAAAACAATACAGAAATAAATAAGTTTGGGGGAATAAATAGGGGGGACATTGCAAAGGGAAAATAATACATAAAAAAATACAGAACTACATTCATAAATTATTAAATAAAATGGAAAATTAAGTGGCAGAGTAAATAAATAGGGGAATTTATATGCTAAGGGATAATACAGAAATAAATACAGAAATATCCATTTATTTCACATTTTATCAATTAATTAATGCCTACATTTCTTTTTAATATTATTTTTGGTGCATTTAATGGCATATTCATTTATTTATTGAGTCATTTATTTTTGATTATGGCAGTTCCAGTCCTCCATACCCGATAGCTTAATGGTTAAGACGTATACTATATAACCACAACATCCCCTGTTTGATTTTGGTTGGGGACCCTTGTTGCATGTTATAACCGTCCTCTCTCTGCCCGTTTCCTGCCTATATGTACACTGTTAACTATCAAATAAAAGGCACAAATGCAAAGATAAAGGGAATTATTTAAAATACTTATTTGTGCTCTCTAATTAAGGTCAAGTCATTGTACCTGTATGAACAGAAGTAAGAGGTTGTTGTGGTCAGTGTTAGCAGCAGGCTAGCAGCTGTGTTTTGGCTTTTTAGTGCCTACAAACGCTCAATTTATTCATTCACATTAATGTCATTTGGTCACCATGCTGTTGCTTTTGATTTTGGATGAAGCAATGTGGACATATGTCAGATTTAGCTTGTTAAACAAAGTTGTGTTATCGTTGACATCCCTTAAACATGTTAAAACATTAACGTTAAATAACATTGCTGTTTTAAATTTGAGTGTAATTCAACTTTGCTGCAAAAATAAGGGGGTGGTGAACTAACGTGCTGCCTGAAATATCCTTCTGTGGGAGGAGAGGGAAGGAAGATTTGACTCAACAGAATGGTGCACTTACCAATAGCCATGAAAATTTCATTGACATTCATGGCAGTCTTGGCTGAAGTCTCCATGAAGAGTAGACTGTTGTCATCAGCGTACGCTTGTGCCTCCTAAGAACACAATTTAGACATTGAGGATAATATTTACTGCCCTGACAAGTTTAATACAATTTTATAAGATAATAAATTCAGGATAAGGCTTTGAATATCTGAAATCATTTGCTGAACATTGAGCAAAGTTGATTTATATTTTGGCGTCTTCGTACCTGAAGGTCTACAGCTCTCTTGTTTGCGATGTCCGCCTTGTTTCCAGCCAGAGCGATCACTATGTTGGGACTGGCTTGTCTCTGCAGCTCCTTCACCCAGTTTTTCGCTCGTGCAAAAGTATCCTAATCAAGCAACAAACTTTACAGTATACAGTATTGGTGGAACATTTTCTGTATAAATTTACAAGAGGTTGGCTGACACCTGAAACTGAAGACGAGACCTCAAAACACCCACAAGTCTGAACACCTACACATCTAATTTTAGACCAGATGTAATTAAATTTTAAACACAGAACTTAAAATTGGAGAGTGTCTCAATCTACGCTGTAACACTACCTCCAAAACAAACCCAATACACCTCCATGAGACATTTTAAAATTCACAAAAGTTTTGCTTAAATCTTCTGAATTTAGCTGTTTTGTCACTTTTGGTAGCAATAGAGTCACCAATGAATCTGACAAAGAAAAAGACAGAAGAACCATTAAAGTAAAAATAAAACTGCTTAAGCAAGAGATCATCATCTTGCTACTGACTGATAACACTCTGCCCCCTCTTGTTGCCCTGTAGGTGAAACCTACTGTGTTGGTAATGTCGTAGACCACGATGGCCGCCTGAGCGCCTCTGTAGTACATCGGAGCCAGGCTGTGGTAGCGCTCTTGACCTGCCGTGTCCCAGATCTCAAACTTCACAGTGGTGTCGTCCAGACAGACAGTCTGTGTGAGGAAGGCAGCTGAGGAGAGCAGGACAATGAAGATCAGCGGAATGATAATGTATTAGGGTCCATCCTCCTGGAAGATCCTATTCAATTATGCGGTAAGTGTTTAAAGTGTTTAAAGGCTGTTTATCACTTCAAATCAATTACTAGAAACACGTTTTTGTCTCTTACCTCCAATGGTGCTCTCCTGGAATTCGTGAAACTGGCCTTTGACAAAGCGCAGCACTAAGCTGGACTTGCCCACCGCCGACTCCCCAAGCAGCACCAGTTTGAACTGGCAGATTTTGTTTGCTACTGCGGCACCATTAGGCCTGGTTGATCCTCCACCGCGCCCAGCCATTGACAAGAGATTGTTATGGATGAGATGGCTTGAGAAGGACTGAAACTACAAGTTAACGAGGTGTAAAGACGGGAGCCGAGTCTGGACACACAGGCACTGATGGTGAGCGAGGTCAGAAATCAAACTCCCGGTGGGAAGAACCGGATCAGGAGGGCAGTGGTGGAGTGACCTGAGTGACCTGGTTTACCTTAAAAAATAAAAACAGGGAAAATCAGTGGATCTGCTTCTGAGAACACCTACACAAAACCAAATTATGGAGTAATAGAGTTTTTCATGATCTGATTTGATCAAAGGAATAGTCATATCTATGACCATTCCTTGTATTTGACCTATTGGGGACGCAACTAAAAGTTATTTTCATTATCTATTAATCTGCTGGATAATTTTTCAAATAATCAACTAATTGTTGTTATTCTAAACCAAAAAATATCCAGTTTGCTGTCATATAAGATAAAGCTAATTTGTAATTTTATTATAATAAAATAATAATTATTAGTCGATTGACAGAAAAGTAATTGTCAACTGTTTTAATAATTAATCATTTTAGTAATTTTTCAAAAAATTAAAAAAATCAAGGTAAATCAAACATTACCTAGTTCCAGCTTCTTAAAATTAGAGGATTTGCTACTTTCCTGTTTCATATATGAAACTGAAAATAGGTAAACTGTAAATTTGCGGGGGGGGGGGGGGGTTGGACTGATGGTCGGATGAAAGAAGAAGTCTCAAGATGTCACCTCAATCAGAATGGGCATTTTTCACTGTTTTCTGACATTTTATGGAGAAAACGATTAATCAATTAGTCGAGAAAATAACCTGCAGACTAACTGATATTGCAGCCCTATTACTTTCTATTTCATTACACAGAAATTAAAAAATAAGTCACCTGTCACCTAAATACCTAATCCTATTAGTAATAATTTTAATAATTTAATAATTTAAAACGTTAGGGCTAAGAGTTGGATGACCAAGTCCCCGCACAACCCTGATAGTGAAAATAGGAGAAACAGATTATGAACGGCCAGACACTTTAAAAGGTTCAAAAGTTGATCCTGTCACTGACCTGACACACAGCTTTCTTAATATATTGCCTCGCCAGCTTTAAATTGTGATCTTTTTGGAGTCAACAGCGCACTCTTATGAACAAAGTCAAGAGAATACCGGTATATATTTCAAACACAAGAATAACAAACTAATTACATCACAAAACTGATCTTAACGTTGACCGTATAACCGGACAAAGACAGAACCAGCTGTAAGTTAGCTACGAGGCTAAAGCTGTAATAACGACGAGACGAGTTAGCAATGCTAACCTCGGCTAACAAGAAACAAAAAACCTAAAAGGAAACAACTAACACGCTGTCGTTCTTACCAGCAACGAAAAAGAATATCCACTCCGCCCTGTGAATAGTGACTTATAACCGTGTTGTTCCTCGTTAACAACGTTTTCTCCTAAAACACTTTCAGGTTCAGTAAAATATACGCTTCCGCCTTGTGTAACCAAAATACTTCCTTGATTCGTCCGTCATGTGACGCAATGTCACAGCCAATCAAATGGCCGGATAGTGGGACGTGAGAAGCAGAGCCAATCCACTGGTCAGAAGAAGCTAGCTCACTAACCCTAACCCATTAAAAGAAATCTATTCAGTTTAAAGTGATATGTAAATAATATATAGTCTTGTAATGAGTTCTTGAGAAGTAATAATTTGGGGTTTAATGAATATTTTGTAACAATGACATTTAAACTCAGGAAAATTTAATTTCTGATGTTTAATATAGTAACATCAAATTTGGGTTTTTCATGTAGAACAAAATATTAGAATACTTGTGTAGTAAAAGTGTGATAATTGCTGAATTATACCCATAAATGCGGATATTTAAAGGTTAATCCAACATAAAATCTCTATTTTTGCTTTTATAGATATAGTTTTTATACTGTAATTATATTATCATTTTTATCAATTTATTTATTTACTGCTTGGACTATGTACTGTATATTTGACAGATGCAATGATGATACAATGGTAATGTTTGTGAACTGTTAATTTAACATTTATGGATCATCATTATCACAACATGATGCAGTGAAATCAACTAAAGCAACACACAGTGAGATACACATTATGAGCTTCCTCTTTTAACACTAATTTCAGCATCTCATCTACCACAAGGTGGTGCAATGTGATAGAGAAACAGAAAACTCAGCAGAACCTGTGTGTGATCAGCAACCAACCTAAGATTCTTCACCAGTTATTAACTTAAACATGTGCCTCATGTAATATAATGTGAAAAAGGACAAAAATAGCAACTGACTGATCTTTATTATGACAGTGCTAAAGTACACAACACGTGAGAGTAGATTATTCAGTCACTGGAAGATGTGTTGCATGATGTTCATTTATCTGTTGCACAGATTTGTACTGCAGCAAGTGAGAGATATACCTCGACGATTCGATATCATGCACTCATTTGCTTCCATGCAACCCTGGACGTAGTTGTCACCTGTGAAAACATGGGAAAAGACAGGATGGATTATCACCTTCTTCATGTTTTCAATGAAAGTAATGACTCTGAATTGGTCCAGGCAAGGGCGTAACATTGGTTTGAAAAGTGGGGTGGACACAATAAACACAATTAAAAAAAACAGATTTGAATATCATTTTCTGCATTTCTACATACTTTTCTCATACTCTCAGCTACTTAAAAGCAACACATTATGACTAGTTTAAACATTCTGCCAGAAAAGTGGTAAATATACATCAGGAAAAGCTGTCTTACTCTCTGCATGTTTAACCCAGAACCCTACTGAACATCACATGCTGTGGTACTCAATTAGGATACACTTTGAAGAATGGGACTGGTAGATCTATGGCACAAAACTTTACCAGTAACGTCACGACTCTAGTCACAAACTGAGACACACAGTGCGAGAGTGGGTTCACTCATACGCTGGTGTCACATCAGCTGGGCGAGTTTGTCATCAAATTAATGTAAAATATGTCCCCTCTGTCCCAAGTGGAAGCCCAAGGGTCCTGGTAATGTATTTTTTCCCTTATTGTTTTTTAATAATAATAATAACTTGGATTTTTATAGCACCTTTCAGGGGACGCTTTACACATAAGGAGGCTGAGCAGTACACTGAAGGAGCAGCCTATACTTACTGAATCCAGCAGAAAAGGTGGCTTTGGCACAGACATTATTTACACCGCGGCAGGTCTCCACAGGATCTAAACAGTACTTCACGCCTCCACAGTAACACTTCAAGGCTTCACCTGGAAAAAGAAAAAAAAGTAGTTCATCCATTGTATAGAAAGTAGCGCTGCCACAGATGACTGTCCTTTAGCTCTAAAATCTGCTCTGAACAGACACACTGGGAACATTATTTTAAATAAAGAGTCCTGTGCCACCTGGCTGGTTTTGAGGAGTTTATCATTCAATTTTGATCAAATAGACGTGCAGGTTTGTTGTGTTTCCTGTACATTAACTCACCCTGGCTGACAACCAACGCTACCAGAAGAGCAAGAATCACAGTCTTCATGTTTTCACAGGGTCTCGTGTCTGTACACCAATCTCTGTATGAATAAAGCAAAGGAGGAAAAGTGTGAGAAATCAAAAGCCACACTTAGCTGTGAGCGCTGTCATAATCCACATATTAAAAATCTTAAAGATAGCCCACCTGGTAAGTTGTCCTACTGGAGTCTTCAGACCTCAAATGTGTGCTGCCAGGCTGCCAGCTTCCTTTTTATCTGGACTTGCTGAGCGATTGTGTTACGATGAGTAGTTGGGAAAGGACCCAAGTGCAGACAGACAGGGAGGCTCCAGCAGTTCAAAAGTTTATTAACACAAAAAAAGAGGCTTACACGCAGGTATGGGAAGGCAGGCAGACAGGCAGGTGGACAGGCAACAGGTACAGACAGATCTAGGTTCAGGTGACAGAAGCTTACAGGAACAAACACAGTGATTCATCAAGACCAGACAAAATACAAGATGACACCAGTGATTCACCAGGGGAAAATATAAATATATTTTATTTAATATTTGTAGAAAAATAAAACAGCTGACTCAATGCTAATGCTAGCTTTAAATGGTCTGAGAAAATAAGCTGTCAACGTATCTTTCCTGCATACAGACATCTGTAAAGCACACTCTGCCCAGCTGCACTTACACCTAGAAATAGTTTCCCAATAAGTGAAATTTGGCACACTACCATTAGAGGGCAGTGTGCAATGCTGAAATAGCACCAAACCAGTTGTGCCCATAGACTTGTTTGAGAAAATGATTATTTTTTCCCTCCTCATTTTAATATAATAATAATAATAACAGATCACACAAAAATGAGAAAAGATCTTCAAATATAAGAAAAGTTTAGCTTGAAGGTTCATTATTGACAATAACATATAAGAAAAGGATGATCAAAGTGTTGTTTGTCCCGTCCTAACAGGTGCAACAGAGCTAACAGGAGAGTCAGGGAGATGTCAATCAAGGACAGTCTGTACACGCCCACACAGTCCTGGAAAGAGGTCAGTCAGCCAAATAATTAAATCACCTGTGTGGGTGTACCATGTGCAGGGCCTTTAATGTTTTTTTTTGTTTGTTTGTTTGTTTGTTTTAACACTCTTAAAAATATAAATTAATTGTATACAAAAACAAGATGTTTAAGGTCTACATTTTAAATCATGATTTAGTTGAAAAACACACAAAAACACTGTTTAAAGATGTGAATATACCTGCTATGTGCCGATTGGCCTTTAATATGAAATTGTAACTCTGTGGGAATTGGAACTATGTCGCTGTGTGTCGCTGAAACTTGACTGACTTGAGCCAGAACAAAAGCATTTCCAGTCTGTTTTTCCAGAATAAAAGTTTTCTAAATAACACAATAACTGTGAAGTTGCAGCTGATTGATCTTTATTGTGACAGTGTTAAAGTACACAATGAGAGTAGATTATTCAGTTACTGGAAGATGTGTTGCATGATGTTCATTTATCTGTTGCAGAGATCAGTACTGCAGCAAGTGGAAGATGATATACCTGGATAATTCAACAGCAAGCAGTCACGTGATTCCATGCAACCCTTGGAGTAGCTGACAGCTGTGAAAACAACAAAAAAGACATGATGGATCATCAAACAACTTCTACAAGTTTTCAATGAAAGTAATGACTCTGAATTGGTCCAGGTAATGTATTTTGTTATACTGTTGTTATATAGTTTTTTAGCTGAACGGCACACTGAAGGAGCAGCCTACACTTACTGGATCCAGCATAAAAGATCACGCTGGCACAGACTTTAGTTAAACCATAACAGGTCTCCACAGGGTTTGAACAGTACTTCTTGCCTCCACAGTAACACTTCAAGGCTTCACCTGGAAAAAAAAAAAAAAAAAAAGAGTTCAACCATTGTATAGAAAGTAGCGCTGCCACAGATGACTGTCCTTTAGCTCTAAAATCTGCTCTGAACAGACACACTGGGAACATTATTTTAAATAAAGAGTCCTGTGCCACCTGGCTGGTTTTGAGGAGGTTATCATTCAATTTTGATCAAATAGACGTGCAGGTTTGTTGTGTTTCCTGTACATTAACTCACCCTGGCCGACAACCAACGCTACCAAAAGAGCAAGAATCACAGTCTTCATGTTTTCACAGGGTCTCGTGTCTGTACACCAATCTCTGTATGAATAAAGCAAAGGAGGAAAAGTGTGAGAAATCAAAAGCCACATTTAGCTGTGAGCGCTGTCATAATCCACATATTAAAAATCTTACAGATAGCCCACCTGGTAAGTTGTCCTACTGGAGTCTTCAGACCTCAAATGTGTGCTGCCAGGCTGCCAGCTTCCTTTTTATCTGGACTTGCTGAGCGATTGTGTTACGATGAGTAGTTGGGAAAGGACCAAAGTGCAGACAGACAGGAAGGCTCCAGCAGTTCAAAAGTTTATTAACACAAAAAAAAGAGGCTTACACGCAGGTATGGGAAGGCAGGCAGACAGGCAGGTGGACAGGCAACAGGTACAGACAGATCTAGGTTCAGGTGACAGAAGCTTACAGGAACAAACACAGGGCGAGACACATGGCAGGCAAGACGCAAGGAAACCAGGACATGGCACTCAGAATGAACCGACACAGAACAAAGGAAGGGGACCGGTATATATAAGGAAGTGGCTGATTACTGACTCAGGGGCCGGTGAGTAAAGGGGAGCAGGTATGGCTAATCAGAGACATGAGGGCAGGAACTGAAGAGACTAGACAGGTACGAATTTCAAAATACAACAGGAAGAACAGACAAAAGACTAACAGTAACAGAACATAACACTAACAGAATATAACAGTACCCCCCCTCAAGGGACAGATTGCAGACGTCCCAACGGCTGGTCAGGAACACAAAACAGGGTGGATGCAAATCCAGTGTATCATTAACTCTAAAACTGTCTGAGTTTCACTCACAAACACAGTGATTTATCAAGACCAGACAAAATACAAGATGACACCAGTGATTCACCAGGGGAAAATATAAATATGTTTTATTTAATATTTGTAGAAAAAAAACAGCTGACTCAATGCTAATGCTAGCTTTAAATGGTCTGAGAAAATAAGCTGTCAACGTATCTTTCCTGCATACAGACATCTGTAAAGCACACTCTGCCCAGCTGCACTTACACCTAGAAATAGTTTCCCAATAAGTGAAATTTGGCACACTACCATTAGAGGGCAGTGTGCAATGCTGAAATAGCACCAAACCAGTTGTGCCCATAGACTTGTTTGAGAAAATGATTATTTTTTCCCTCCTCATTTTAGTATAATAATAATAATAATAATAATAACAGATCACACAAAAATGAGAAAGGATCTTCAAATATAAGAAAAGTTTAGCTTGAAGGTTCATTATTGACAATAACATATAAGAAAAGGATGATCAAAGTGTTGTTTGTCCCGTCCTAACAGGTGCAACAGAGCTAACAGGAGAGTCAGGGAGATGTCAATCAAGGACAGTCTGTACACGCCCACACAGTCCTGGAAAGAGGTCAGTCAGCCAAATAATTAAATCACCTGTGTGGGTGTACCATGTGCAGGGCCTTTAATGTTTTTTTGTTTGTTTGTTTGTTTGTTTTAACACTCTTAAAAATATAAATTAATTGTATACAAAAACAAGATGTTTAAGGTCTACATTTTAAATCATGATTTAGTTGAAAAACACACAAAAACACTGTTTAAAGATGTGAATATACCTGCTATGTGCCGATTGGCCTTTAATATGAAATTGTAACTCTGTGGGAATTGGAACTATGTCGCTGTGTGTCGCTGAAACTTGACTGACTTGAGCCAGAACAAAAGCATTTCCAGTCTGTTTTTCCAGAATAAAAGTTTTCTAAATAACACAATAACTGTGAAGTTGCAGCTGATTGATCTTTATTGTGACAGTGTTAAAGTACACAATGAGAGTAGATTATTCAGTTACTGGAAGATGTGTTGCATGATGTTCATTTATCTGTTGCAGAGATCAGTACTGCAGCAAGTGGAAGATGATATACCTGGATAATTCAACAGCAAGCAGTCACGTGATTCCATGCAACCCTTGGAGTAGCTGACAGCTGTGAAAACAACAAAAAAGACATGATGGATCATCAAACAACTTCTACAAGTTTTCAATGAAAGTAATGACTCTGAATTGGTCCAGGTAATGTATTTTGTTATACTGTTGTTATATAGTTTTTTAGCTGAACGGCACACTGAAGGAGCAGCCTACACTTACTGGATCCAGCATAAAAGATCACGCTGGCACAGACTTTAGTTAAACCATAACAGGTCTCCACAGGGTTTGAACAGTACTTCTTGCCTCCACAGTAACACTTCAAGGCTTCACCTGGAAAAAAAAAAAAAAAAAGAGTTCAACCATTGTATAGAAAGTAGCGCTGCCACAGATGACTGTCCTTTAGCTCTAAAATCTGCTCTGAACAGACACACTGGGAACATTATTTTAAATAAAGAGTCCTGTGCCACCTGGCTGGTTTTGAGGAGTTTATCATTCAATTTTGATCAAATAGACGTGCAGGTTTGTTGTGTTTCCTGTACATTAACTCACCCTGGCCGACAACCAACGCTACCAAAAGAGCAAGAATCACAGTCTTCATGTTTTCACAGGGTCTCGTGTCTGTACACCAATCTCTGTATGAATAAAGCAAAGGTGGAAAAGTGTGAGAAATCAAAAGCCACATTTAGCTGTGAGCGCTGTCATAATCCACATATTAAAAATCTTAAATATAGCCCACCTGGTAAGTTGTCCTACTGGAGCTGGCAGCCTTGGTTTGTTGCCAGGCTGCCAGCTTCCTTTTTATCTGGACTTGCTGAGCGATCGATGTAAATCCAGTATATCATTAACTCTAAAGTTCTGATCACAAACAGAGTGACTTATCAAGGCCAGATGTGAATGCTGGGAAAATGGGAGACTTGGCACACCGCCATTTGGAGGGCAGTGTGCAATTCTGATATAGCACCAAACAGAGAAAAACGATGATGGGAAATGAGAAACTGAAGCAAACCAACAGAAAACAGAGGGGTGAAAATCACGTCATTCAAATCAGGATCCTATAAAACATTAAGTCTTCACGTAGAAGGGATTTTTAAGAAATGTTGGAAAAGGATGGACAGGAAGATCCAAAGCTGAGGGATCTAGACCAAAGAAGCCCTACGGTCCCCCTTTGGAATAAAGAAAACACTTCTCCAATGACAAGCCTGAATGTAGATGTATTCAGTGAACATGGCTGGTGTTGGCCATTTAAAACAATCAGATGTAGTATCATTTGTGTATTCTGAAGGTTATTTTTTACCTGGTTTGGCAACATTACTCTCCCCCCCATGTCCTTTATTATTTATCTATTTGTTTATGTCTTATTTTTTTAGCTTGGGCTGCATTAAGAATTGTTGTTGTTGGCCTGTAAAGTCATTGAGACACTGTGTGAGATGTTGGACTTTACAAATAAACTTGACTTGTCTCTTTTTCCATTCAGAAACAAGACACTGATGAACCATGTAGGTTGTGATATGTACTTCCATACACTGGCCACAGATGGAGCCTACACTGTAAATGAGCTGAAGTCATTGTTAGACAACACTGTTTACCCTGTGTTATCTCCATTTGACTAACTGATTCATTCACTGTAAAACAAAACAAAACAAAACAAAACAAAAGCTGGTGAAATTGTAAAAGTGGAGTATTGTAAATATAGAATTAACCCACATTTGTGGTAGATTTGGTCAGTTTGAGCTTTGCAGTGCCATTTTAACACAAAATCACTGTATATAAAAGAAAAATGAGAGGGAAAAGACTAAAAGAATAAAGACGCATAAAAAGTGAAAAACAGCAAAATTTGAAACACATTGCTCTTTATTATGAGAATAGCACAATACACACTACATGACAGCAGAATATGAATTTATCAGAGGATGTGTTGATGGTCATGATGATGACGTTCATTTAAATGTTGCACTGATCAGTCATGCAGCAAGATGCAGATGATATACCCGGACGGTTCAGCAGCATGCAGTCATTTAATTTCATGCAACCCTTGAAGTAGCTGGGAGCTGTGAAAACATGGAAGAAGACAGGATGGCTCATTAGGAAGTATTGTAAGGAGTAAGGAGTATTGTTTTCTGACTGTTATTATTATTATCAGTGGTGGCTGTTTACGTTTTTGTGACCATCGCCTTTTACTGCTGCTCAGGCCCAGTGAAGACTAAAGCACTTACTGGATCCAGCATAAATGATGACGCCGGCACAGGCATTGTTTGCACCGTAGCAGGTCTCCACGGGGTCTGAACAGCGCCGCAGGCCTCCACACTTACACCTCAAGGCTTCACCTGGGAAAAAAAAAAAGAAGAAATCTTATTCACCATCCTAATCAAACTAACTCTGCAGTTTCATTTTTTAAATTTAGGTCCAATAGACTGCAGGTTTGCAAGGTTAACTCACTCTGGCTGACAGCCAACAACACAAAAAGAGCAAGAATCCCAGCCTTCATGTTTTCACAGTGTCACGTCTCTGCACACAAGTCTCTGTATAAGAAAAAGGTGGAACAGTGTGAGAAGATCAGACACCACATTGTTCTAATTAAATGTCAGAGCGCTTTCATATTCTAAAAACTTAAAGATTTCTCACCTAAATGATCCTGATGAATTGTTCTACTGGAGCACTGATAGCCTGGCTCCCTTTTTATCCTCTCTTTGTTGAGCAATTTTAACATTACTGTTGCATATTCTGTGTTTTTTAAAGTTTTGAAATTGTCATCTGGATTTTCCTCACAGTGACTAATCAATCACTGCCAGACGTGGATGCCTGGAAAACACACTCTTACACCACTGACTTACAGGAAGAGCACCGCAGGTACGGTAGATCAGGTAGATCATTAACCCCACAGACACAAACAAGACACATTAAGACAACTACTAATAACAAATGTCTCAAGTATGATGTAAGATTGAGATGTTTTCCCACTTTGGTTTGTTTTCCACCAGATATTCTCTGAACTTGCCAGTAAAATAAACAATATGAGCTCTTTGACCCGTTACTTGCTAAATCAAATGCTGCAACAGTCATGAAAACTCCACTGTAAGGAGAGAACATGACAGTCAAAATCAATACAACAGGCTGTACTTTGTGAGCCTGTTCTGGGAAGATGTGATATTGAAATGAGAAGCCTGTTGAAACTGAGCCAGTGGACATGAAACAAACTCAAAATAAACATGAATCATGAGTTTAGTTCTGTGTGTACTGAAACCCTGAATGAAACTGCTTGAATGGCATTTACTAAAAGAAAAAATAGATATAAAGCGTTAACATTCCTGAATATAGCTGTTTTTAACTGTGATCAAGATTGCTGATGTATAGCCTCATGTACAAGCTCCCTCTCAAGAGATACATGAAAGATGCTGTATGTTCACTTACATAATGGGATTAAGAGTCAAAACAGATCAGCCCAAATAAAAAAGAAGGGATAAACCAGAAACTCATTTAGTTTACAGCCACTAATGAGAGAAACAACAGCTGCAAATCCTCCTTTTTTGAAGAAGAAGAAGAAGATAGCCGACTGGTGACTTTCTGTGTTGCTCTGAGATTTTATTTAACTTGTGGAAAGTTTCTTCTTCATGGTAAATGGATAAATGCTTTTTTTTCTTTTGTACATCCTCGTGGCTGCACAGTGGGGTTATGTTAATAATTTAATTAAAATAATTCACTCATTAAATTTTGCCGCAGCTCTAAAAGCTTGTGGATGAATCCTAAAAAACTAATTTTACAGGCGCTAGACACAATGTGAATGATGATTCGACATAACTTCTCTTAAACCATCTGAACACCAATGCTCCTCCTAACTCTTCCCTTAAACACCTTTGACGTTTAAAATCAAACATGAGGCTCCTGGAGCTCCTTAAACGGTTGATCTGAATCTCCGTTACCCTGTTGTATTCAGGATTGATCGCACCAATTATTGATTAATGAGGTTTCCTGCTGGTCCCGCAGCTCTTTTTCGGTTTAGGCTTTCAGTCACAAATAAGAGAAAATTTGAGGGGATTTGTTTTTAATCGTCTACAGTAAAACACATGAGAACACATATTTGTACTCAGTCTTGTTATGAAGTATATATAGATACATTCAGCTACATGAAAAGTAAAGTGGAGTCATCCCAGATACCTTTGACTGTGAAACTGTTGTCCAACAAGTGAAATTGTCGCTACAGTATCTCCATTACATGCTAAAATCAAACTGACCTGCCTTTGGTTGACAAATTTGTGACACTGTATTGATAAATCATTATGTGGCCACCTCATTTGTATCATTGTAGCCATGACAGATCTCCCAGTAATGAGAAATATATAAGAATTAAATATATAACAAGTTGTCACAATTCCAGCGAATTGCATGTAACTTTAGCTTTGGTTTATATGTTGTAATCAGAAATAAACTTTTACTAGATTTACTGTAAAGTCATGATAACACAAACAAAACTACTATATATGGAGGACTAAACCATACTAAACCAACCAAGAAGTGACTCCCACTCAAAGTTTAGAAGGCCAGTTAAACCTGAAGAACAGGAACCAAAGTCTCATGTCAGAATGCTGAGGGGACAGGACAAGTCTGAACAAGCGGACTCTTTGTACTACAACTATCTCGGCCTTTCTCAGGTTATAAAACTTGAATAACCAACCATATGAAACGCTAAAGTCCTATGACATAACCGAATACATGTACGCAACAATCCTTTGGGGTTTGAGAATTATGGACAACAACCTGCCAAACATAAATGAAAGCACAACCTTGATGAAAGCACAGAAATAGGTCAGTAACTCCTGTCCAGTTTTTCCTAAGTTTGACACAAACATCTGTGTTTGTTCCTGAGCTTCCAGAGTTGGAAGATATTTAAGCTGGATTTCTGACTGACAAGAGATGTTTCATTGCAATTAAGCAGTCATTCATAGAATATGTTTCTTATTCTGACATGTTTCTTTTCCAAAAAAATGATATACATCAAGTGTGATAAGTGTGACACCAGAGTAAATGACACATTAATACATTTCTGCATACTTTATTTTGTCAGCCAAGGAGAAATCATTCAAAAGTTCCTGAACACTCTGAAAAATGTTTGTGGAGAGAGCAATTAAACCTATTTCACAGCGCGATCTTTAATGCCTTGGTGAGGAAAACATAGGAAATGTATTCAAATCTCCCAAAGGATCTTTAGAGATGTTCAATGGAATTACTGTAAAAATAAAAAAATGCTAAACTGAGAAAAACATTAAATTAAAAACAATAACTAATCTATTCTGTGTGATGCACAGTCTATTCCCTATATGCAAGGTGAAGCACATGTCAATTTTGTTCCTCAGTATATTAAAACATCCAACTGCTCTGACCTGTCTGCCTTACAAATACAGTATCTGTGCACACAATCAACAGGTTGTCATTTAGAATGCTTACACATTGACTTTTCCTTAGGAAAAAGAATAAACAACTTTACCATGCAAGGAGGTAACAGGTATTGTCAACTGCAAATTGCTCTGATGATGTTGGAAAAAATATACAGTATATACCTATACACAAAAAAACCTGGAAGTTTTTTTTTTTTAAAGACATACTTCAGTAAAGCCAAGATAATGCACAAATGACATGCTTTTGCATAGAAATTGTGTAAATTGCGTGTAGTTTAAAAATATAAAGAAATATGAGAGCCCAGGAATTAAGAGGGGGAAATACAGCACACCATGACAATCTCCAGCAGAGTCTCTTTAACACCGTCAGAAATTGCATGTTAAAAATAACTTGATGTGTACAGTTTAATCTGTGAGGTATTCATCAGTATCACTGGGAGGCTGCAGGCACAGAGTAGGCTGGGACTGGCTGATGGTGGTCGGGCTAGCACTCAGGGGTCTGTTGTCAGAGTCTTCATGCCCAGCATCAGGTGCAAGGCTCGGACTTCCATCCTGGAAGCCTGGGCTGATGGTCCACGGATGCGTGGTCACGGTCTCAGAACCATGACATGGGCCTAGCCTTGGTGCAGAGTTTTCAGAGAGGGGCGGACAGGAGTTAGCAGGTGGACTAGAGGATTGAGGCTGGTGGTGGGTCTCTGTTTGGGTTTCAGCACCCCCACTGTAGCTCCAGTGGCCAGCGGATGGGACACTTTCGTGGATGTGGCCTACATGGCTCCCAGGATCGTTGTGGAGGTTGTAGGTTGAAGCTAGGTTGAAGGGCATGTCAGTGTTGGGGGCTGTGGGAGGGCTGGACACCATTTGGACGCCATACGGGTATGAGGCGAGGGAGGCTTTGTAGTGATGCACAGATAAGTGGGCCTGGAGGAGATGCATGATGTGGTGCAGGCCCTTGGTGAGCTCAGATACTTCCTGGTTTAATGTTCCCATCTTGGTAGAGAGAGCACACAGTTTAGTTGTACCATTAAAAGACCCATCCTACCTGGCATATTCTATTATTACACTGAGCAAACGTGGTAAATTACATAAGTACAGCTTGTTCTATTCTGTCCCCAGCACAGAGATTAGACAAAAGTTTCTATCTTTAAGGCTTAACCTCAGACTCATGTCCAGATATAATTTTCTGATGACCTCCCAAAAGAGAAGCAAACAATTTATAATCCCCTCTATGACTCTAAGAAATGGCTTCTTATGCATTACTGAAATCCAGAGGGACACAGACTGAGGTGACTAGGGAAGAAAGTAGACAGAAAACTGGGAACAAGGGAGCGAAACAAGAGGGAAATGGGGCCAGAGAAGGGCCACAAGTAGAGCTAGGTTGTCATCAAAATGTTTTTTTTTTCCTTCAGATTGTCGAGTCAGCACTTCTGACAATCCTCTGCACTGCAGAAGTGCCCTGCTGATTAATTAATATCGACTTCAGACAGCACCTACCTGGGCCCATCTGGATCCTCTTGCTGCACCTGCTTTCGCTCTATTTACATTCTAATTAAGAGTGCAGCAACAGACTGAGATACGAGGCAGAAATTGAGTCTACTTGATCTGACTGTATGTTTCCCCCTGTAAATGTACAACCATGGATGATTATTGGAGGAGAAGCCAGAAATGTATCTGTGAGTTTCTGCTTATTTTGTTGGCCTGCACTGAAGATGTCAGTGAATCCATTTGTGAAGACTGAAACCGGAACTCACATTTTAATGTTAAAATAGCACGCCGGTTGTATTTTCTAATCATAAATTCATTAATGCTTCCTGTATTTCATATTTAGTCTCTACTTTACAGATAGAATTCAGAGCAAAGTTGATTCGGATCTGCGAGGATTTCAGCCTAAGGCTACACTATCTTTGGTCCAATCCATTTTAATTTAGGTTAAGGAGCTGTGCCTTACCTTGTGGTTGAGCTGACTGATGCTCTGTCTGACCTCCTCTGTCTCCAGCAGCAGAGTGGCATTGGCCTGCGTGGAGTCTGGAGAAATGACGAAGACAAAACATTAAGCAGCTGACTTAGCAGCACACAACTCAGGCACATGAGGATTCAATATTAATATGAAACAAGATTACATATACACAGGGTTCGTACAGCTTTTTAAGAGTAAAATTCACTTTTCAAGCCCTTTCAAGGTACCTAAACCAAAAATGTCCAGACTCTCAAAGCATTTAATTGTTACTATAAATGCCAGGAGACAACAAACAAATATGATGACGGGATCATTTCATTTTAAATATTAAAAGATTTTTGGTTTACATGAGATTAGATGAAACACCACTAACCTTGAAAACAAGACGGTTAAAATTAAGCATTTTCCAAACTTTCAAGACTTTGTATGAACCCTGTGTACAGTATGTATGTCCCAAAATATTATGTTATTGCAGAGCTATTGCATTGGAAAGTGTTTATGATATTATGTCAACCCTTATGTCTATATATCTTTAGAAACGGTCTTGACTGTGTGATGTTGCTCCAGTATGTTAAGATCTACCAGAGTGAAGTTTGTGAAGACTTTAAACATGACCAGTATGACTGTAAACAGACCACAGCAGCAACTATGTGGAATCACTGAGGCACAAACTAAAAAAGGAAAACAAAAAACAGGCATTCCTCCGGGAGGCGCTGTAGGATGGCCAGAACGACCAAAATAGAATCAGGAGGTCCATCCCACACCAAAGCTTTTAAAAACACAGTGTTTTTCAGTGTTTAGCAAGCTGTATTGTACATAGATTGGTACTGTGTACTGTTGTGCATGTCTGTTGTCAAAGCACTTGTTATACTAAAGTAAATGAGTTGTACTTTAACTGAACTGAACTGGATATTCATCCCATGATAGTGATCATCAGTGAAAGCCCGGGTCAGATGATCTGTATCCTGCTTTGACCTCAGTTGTCCTTTAACATGTTCTCTGACTCTTTGGACACCTGGCGTTCATGTCATTCCTCTGCGCTCTCATATTTCCCCAGAAGGAGGCAGGGCACCACTGATGTATCCACTGTTTGAACTCTTGAGTTCACCTCAAGCCATCTGGCACCCAGGTGACCCTCGCAGCTGGTGGCGGTTTGGCTTACCTTGGGTGCTGCCTCCTGTACTGGCACTAGGCCCGGTGTGCTCCACGTTGAAATGGAAGGTGTGCCCATTGTCTTCGATGCCATCTACAACCCTGGAGGGAGGGGCGAAGAGGAGGGAAGCTGGAGTTAATGTAACAGTAGAGCTTTTTCAATTATCATTGGAGCCAGCAGACGATCCAGGAATGTGCCATGAGAGCTGCTGCTGGCAGAGGCCCATGTGGGTTTGAACATGAAGAGAAGAGCCCAGTCTGGAGGGGTGGACACCTGAGCTCTCTGAACCAGCACTTACCCATATCCAGGACTTACTGGATGACTTAGGGATACATTATGAATACAGATGGTTAGGGCAGGAGGATAAGGTGCTCTGGTAATGAAATGCAGTGACATCTGTTGAAATATGCAATTCAAATACACTCAATTTACATTAAGTGGATGATGCAGGTTTCTGAAGCATGACTTTAGGTGTCCATTACTGCAGCACCTTACGTAGATCAGCTCAGACGTTCTTAGGCTATCATAACTAGGGTGAATATATAAACATAACGTGGTCTACACAATTAGATGTCTATCAGTTTGAAACTGGGTATCTAAGAAAGATTAAGAGAAAGGAGCAGAGGGGGGACTGTTTGACAACGGGCAGATGAGACCATAACAAACACACAGAAAAAGAGGCATCAAGGTCCATGCTGGTGTAGTTAATGAAGAAAACCATTGTGAAATGGATTTAAAGTGGACACACAATTTTGGATGCTTTAAAATGTCAGCTCCTGGGCGGAAACCCACGATGATTAAGAAGAAGGAAAGACCATGTTGCTACTCATGTCACTTTGAAAGTTGCATATTATATGATAACCACTAAAATGAACTATTTTCAAGTAATGAGATGCAAATAAGAATAAATATAGAAACTTCACATTGTAATGCAATCCAATACAACCATTAATAAATTCTGCTAATTCTCAAAATTACCTGGGACTAAGATCTGGGGGTCCAAAGCAGGTGACAGTTGGGATAAGTTGCTCAGTCTCTGACTCTCCCTGGGATGAAGTTGAGGCTGGGGTGACTGTAGGGGTGTTGTGCTCTTTTTTTGACGGTGGCTGAGGGGACGAGCTCTGCCCGTGGATGCCACGGCTGAGGTTTGGTGAACGACAGCGTCGCAGGGCGTTGAACTGCCGCAACTCATCTCCCAGCAGGTTCCCCAGGGAGGTACGACGAACGGGGCCGCTGAAGCTGGGCAGCAGGAGGTTGTGACGGGAACGGGTTGTTGGAGAGGGGTGGAAGGAGTCATCCCCCTTTGTTTCCACGATAGGGGGGAGCCTGGGCTCCTTCAAAACAGCAAATACAACATACAACAAAAACTTAAAATGCTGCGCACGATACATTTCTCCCTTAAAACATTTAATGAGTAATCCGGATCATAATAACCCTTATTTTTAAAACTGCTGATAAAGAACAATTATTGTGTCATTTAGATGTCACTGAATTACAGCTGATGATACTGTAATCACATTACTTTAGTCCTGTTACAAATCTATTCTCTAACCATGGCTACCTGTGTGCTTGTGAGTAAAAACAATTGGTTTTACAGGCGGGGAGATAAGCATACAGTACATAGTGAGAAAAGTAGCTCATAAGGTTTCCCATTAGGAGAGCTACTGACCCAGTTAGCGAGCTAACTCCAGGGACTGAACTGCGCTCTCTGTTCCAAATGAGTTTCAACCTGTAGGGGAAGTCCTTGCACAAACCCTCCCACAGCACTCACAAGCAATACAGTGTCCCAGAAAAACACGGGGGTTTTACCTTGAAACACCAGACACATGCCCGCTAAAAACCAGGAATTGATATGCATGACACAAATACACCTTTCACAACAATTGTCTTGTGGTTCTGCCTACTCTAGTCTTCTAATGGAATTCAGAAACAGGCTTTGTGAATTTATTATAACTTACAAGTATGTTAAGGAAACCATGTCCTGTGAAAAAAGGAATAATGACACCCCTATGAGAAGAAGAAGACTGAATTTGAATTTAACTCACGTGGGGAAGCCTGGGTGATCTTGAAAACCTGCTGTGGCCCTGCAGGAACAAAAAGAAAGCAACAGGGATTACAAAAGACACACCCAGGCAAATGTATCCATTTATTCAACTTTATATCCTCTTTATTAAACCTTGAAAAATTAGAATGAACCCTTGCAATGACACCTTTGGAAATTAAAGGGGCCTGGTTGAGTTTTCATGACAAAAGCTATGTTGATTAATTCACTGTTACTCACCAAAATGCATTGGGTGTATCCTTACTGTCTAACAAACATGTCGAGTGCATTTCCTTCTTCATAAAACATTTGCAAAGCTGATTTTTAAAGTATTTTAAATTCAGCATAGTTTACACCCATGCTTATTATCTCCCCTATCTTTGTTGGCGCATTGCAGCAAATCTTGACATGTTACCGCCACCTGTTGAACAGCGGAGAAGTGTGAGACCATTGGCAGCTCCATAGTGCTACTAGAGGTCAAAAACTCCACAGGGAATCTTTAATTAATTTCAGTAATGTCTCATTTACAAAACTGTGTAAAATTCAGATTTGTTATTTACTGTTTTATCCACAGGAACTCTTTTCCCTTTTGCCACTATCTAAATGACCTTGGCCAGTGATAAAGCCTTTGCTACACAAGCTGAATCACATAACCAATCCTTTTTCTACACTCGAGTGCAGAGGGATTCCAGCAAAAGTTTGTCTTTCTGCTGGAGTGTGAAGAAATTGCTAGCAATTTAGCATAATCACCAGCTGGATGGCAAATGAAACTGTGGTAGTGTGAAGTCTTCCCTCGTGTGTGAAGAATGTGCTTCTGACAACATGGCTTAATGTGACAACACAAGCCACAGTCTGTCGCTCTACCAGAATAGTGCCAGTAATGCTCTTTGACGCAGGGAGCCAATTCACTGAAGATACACGTTTGATTTTAATCCTTCATTGAAGCACAATACTGAGTTTAAAAATCACCACCGCTAAAAGGCAATTACAGCAAAAATATAACTCTAGGTGTGAAACTTTGCATCTCTTTAGGCGGTGGTGCTATGAGAGAGGCAAAGGGGACAAATCTGTGAGTCTATTCAAGGCGGGAAAACTAACCCTGGAGCAACACAGAATGATTAACTAGCCAGCCAGGAATATTGGTGCCAAATGACGTTAATTGAACATCAATATCAATTAATGGGGCAGTGATGCCAAAGGTGTCCCACATAGCAAAGTGGGTTTGCAGTGACTTAATTGAGGGACTTTTTCCTGTCACTCACAAGTGTGCTATCCTTTATCTTTTTGTAAGAACAGACCTTCTTACAATACGGCATGCACGTGCACACAAGACTGGGCCTGTTATGAAGAGTGACTTCTCACTGCATACATGGTCAACATAGTCACTTGAGTCACAAATGAGAAGTGTTTCGTATATGTTAGCAGAGTGAGCAGAGTACGTAGGGTTTTGTGTAATGTGCCACTTGTCTTTCAAATCCAGAATACATTTCGTGGGATCTGTTTTTGCTACAAGAGTCCAGAAAGTCTAGAGAACACCGACTGAGAATCAGTTAACTCAACCCTAAAGACAAGAGGGCAAATCTGCAAACTATGGGGGATATTAACATGACAACATGACTTGTGGCCTCACAAAACTCCTTGTCCTTGTCCAAGTGTTATAGGTAGAAAATGAAGCATGACTGAGTAAATGCTTGGCTTTGTTTGTTAAGACCAATTTATTTAGAAACTGGTGTTGGTGGGTAGTTTGGGACAAAAAACACCTGGCACAACTGATGGGATTTTTTTTGGTCATCTCCTCTCTGTACTCCTTCAGCCCACTCCTGGTTGGTATTGTTATCAAATTCAACATGTCAAAAACTCATCTTGCTCATCTTGTCTCTAGCTTTCAGAAAACCTGCTGTTTTTTTTTTTTTTTTGCACCGGTTATCAGTGGCTGACTTTATCAACTTTGTTAAACTATTGTTGTCATTAGAGGCACCAAAGGGGGTTGCATCCCTATAACTCCCGACCGACCAGCTTGTTCTTCACACTCCATGACCCCTGACTACTTAACTCTCCCTGTGGCGACATAGTCATTATAGTCCAACAGATTTTGACTCCGTCCTGGCTCCCTGGTGGAGGAATGACCTTCCCACTCTGCCCAGGACAGCAGATCTCTCAAAACCTCTCAAAATCTCTCAAAACTCACCTCCCTTAAGAAATAAGCTGTGCTCCTAGGTCTTTGACCAAGTGTGTACCAAATCATTCAAACTGACCTTAAGCCTGCGATAACTGAGTAACAAGTTGCAAACATTGACATATCGTCACCTTTTAAGTTGAGATGGTGGACTTGTTAGCAAATAGTTATTTACACATCCAGCAGTTACGGAGCAACATTAGCATTCATGTAGAGTCGTGTTTCTGGCCACCTTGCGAATTTAAGTCCAATATTCACACTCTTTTAGCTGTTTTTGGTCTTTACCAACTCCTGATAGAAATATCTGGCTCTTTTAGCTTCTAAATGCTCCTCTATGTTCACCAGCTAGATGCTAACTGTGTCTGTCTGCCATTTGATGCTGGGCAAGTAATGTACAGTGGGTTTTTAGAGCTTTTTCACTGGAAACAGTTGCCTGCTGCTACGAGAGCGGTGAGAGTGAACCAAAACAGTAAAGTTGTGGGCCAGACAGCTAAACAACCAGCTGAAACTTGCTGTAAAGCTCTGTAAAGCGGACTGGAGCTGCAGATTTGAGTTTTAATTCTCTGTAGGTTTATCACTACGAGCGACCCCTTTCCATTGTCACATTGCCATTTGATACATTGTTATTATAAAATATCGATTATAGTCGCTTTAAAAATGCCAATGCCAATTTATTGTGCTTTTTGCATTATTAGAAAGTTGATGATCAAACAATTTCAACTTGTCTGACTTGCATGCAGTTTTGAGTTGCTCCAGGGAATACAATTTGCTACAATAATAAAATGCAAGCTTAAAAGTCAACTTGAAAGCAGGATAAAGGGACAAATGTCAAAAAAAACTTTTTGTCTCTGATGGTGTCTGCAGTTGGCTAAGTAAACAAAATCTTTAAAACTTTTATGTTCTCTACCAAAAACTAGTGAAAAGAATTTAATTGACACCACTGCAATAAAAGTTGAAATTAAATTATAGACCTGACAAAAAAACGAATTTTCCATCTGGCAGTCTGGGTTTTTCCCTTTTAGACAAGATAAAGTAGTCCCTTTTGGATACCTTATACTGTAATAGGCATTCCTACAATCTGTTTCTTTGACAGTATTTCACTACAATTGACTGATTGCTGTGCAGTCAGCATACAATTCTCAAGTATCTCTCGAGAGTAAAAGGACCTCCCATCCTACAGCAACTCCCACCTCAAACCACCCACCGTGAGGATGTGGATGAGACCAGTACGACTGTATGTGTGTACTGTGTGTGTGTGTGTGTGTGTCAGGAGTCTGTGGGACCTGGCATCTCGGCCAGGTAGCTGAGCACTCCTTCATCCTGTCAGGGGGGCGCCGGTGCCCTGGCTTTGTGCTTGAGCATAAACTCAGAGCAGATGGTGTGAGAGAAGTAGAGAGCTGGTACTCGTGATCAGCCCCGCCCCAGAGAAGCCTGCTTGAATCAGAATTAAAGACTGTAATAACTCTTGTAATTACAGTATTTAATTCTGTACATCTATACACCAAACATACATTCTTTGTACACAGGGATCTTACGATAGTTAACTTTTCACCAGTAATATGTTTTTCTGTCAAATATGCATGGGTTCTGTAAGGTGCCTCAAGCATAATCTTTCAGTTTGTGAAGCCCTCATTAATACAGTTTTCCCTCAGCCTGACTGACAAAAAGACATCCGGTAATTAACACAGCCAGCACATATGTCCTGTCCTTCATGTTCCAAACCAAACGAAAAAAAAACAAAACCACCAAACAAAACAAAATGAATTAACTAATGAGCAACAAAACCTCTAACAATGGGAAAGGCCTGTGGGAACTAAGACGAATGCTTGAAGCAAGTACAAAATGCTTGAGACTGACAATAAGGATGATGATTGGGAAAGTCCTCAGGGAGTCTTTGTCAGTTTTGTCAGTCACACATCAAAGACATCTTGGCACTAATTTGTTTTGATCTTATGGTTCAACAAAATGCCATGCATAGCAGCTACTGAACTTTGTTGCACTGTTTCTGTAATTGATGAAATTATTCAATTGTTGGGGTTTCAAGATGCAACTTTAAACAGATTATATAACAATGCCTGAAAACATGGCTGCATGTGAAACATCAACAGGTGCATTTTCTGTAATGCGTTCTTAAATAACTGTTAGAGGTAACAGGCAGTACTGAGAGGAGGTCAATGTCTGGGTGTAATGTCATCCTGCTGTGCTTTGGGGTGGCAACAGGGAAGCGATACGGTTGCCTGAAAGTGGCACCCACGCATGGTAATTGGTGTGACAATCAAGCGACCAACAGCCCTTTGGTTGCTGGGGTAGAACAAGTGTCAAGGAGAGTGACAAAGGCACCTTAGGGGGCACAAATGTGTTGCCTGGTATGTTATATGCTCTAATCCATGGTCGGACAAATGTAGGGGGAAACGGTGAGTCTGCTGAGATGCAATGTAGAATGGAATAAACATTGATTTCAAACAATACTACAACAATGGCCACTTTTTACATGTTAAAACTGCCATCTGAATAAGTATAAACAAGTAACAACGACAACCCAGAAATGGAAAAATCCACCCTATAAAAAAAGAACAATCAGATGTCTGGGTCAATTTTTTAGTGAGTAAACAGGATCAACAGATAAATGTGTAAAAGGAAAACATTTTTAAGCTATCTTACACATAAACAATAAACATGAGGTTTTGGTGTTAGCCCTCTAGAATCAAAGAGCAGTGGCTTATTTATGGACTCTCTTGCACCAAAGTTTAACCATCATACAGGCTGAAATCCATTGTAGAAGTGGAAAAAAATATTAGTTTCTGCAACGAAATGAGACATACTTAAGTTCTTTCATGTATCACCACCACCTCATCTACATTTACTGTATACTAGACATGTGGGTAAGACACTGGGTGAATGTTTGTGGGTTGGTAGGCTCAAGTTTAAGCATAGTGAATTAAAGCTTTGAGTTAGGAATTAGGGGAATGAGTTTAAATAGATGACTGTGACAGGTTTACAGTTATAACCCTAATGATGCATTTAATCAACACCAGTTTTCTGTGTGTGAGTGTGTATTTAGTACCTCGCTCTGGCTGCCCTCACGCAGGTTGTAGGTGAGGTTGTTGTGGATGTCGGAGGCGAACACACTGGCGTACTCGGGGTAGAGTCCCAGCACCTCTTTCAGGCCTCGCACACTGATATACTGGAGGTCACAGTAGGTCAGCGCCTTCACATCAGCGTTGGTCTTGATCACCTGGTCTGTTCCAGGCAGGTCAGACCCAATCAGGTCCCCTTTGCCTAAAACCAAAACAATAAATATTCACTTCCTCGCTCTATGTTATACTACATAAACACCTTATAAATGATGGTCACTTGACCACAATACAAACCTAATATTGCCAGCACCATGTTGTCTTTCAGCACCTCCAGAGACCCGGAGCAGACAAAGTAGCTGGCATGCAGCGCGTCGCCCTGACGGATGAGGTACTCCCCAGGGACGCAGAAGGAGGTTTTTATATGGAGGGAGAGCGAGCGCAGGCAGCCACGACTGGCCCCGTTAAAGACCGGCAGCTGGAGGATGTCCTTATTCAGATGCATGGCGATGTCGGCCCGCAGCTCATCAGGGAAGTCGTGCAGGAGCTGGGGATGTGTGACAGATGTAATGAGGTGTGACACTGATTGGTAATTAGGGAATGGACTGTGTTGCCACCAGTTAGCCTCTTTTGAATTTCAATAGGATGTCAATTGATGTGTTGTGAAAGATCATAAATAGTTACAGCTGCAGAGGGTTGTGAGTGGATTGTAGAACAGATTTCAGTGCTCAAATGCCATCTAAACATTGAAGTTTCATGAGGGCAGATAGCACCATGTACAAAAGTATGACAACAACATTGAAAGGGACTCCTACCTCATTAGCATCTATACCATTGTTGACAGACCATGTGGTCTGGAAGTACTCCAGCATGCGTTGTTTGAGCTGCTGGGGCAGACGGTGGACACGAATGAAGTCCTTCAGGTCCTTCATGCGTGTGTGGTAGAGAGAACGCCGTGAGTACATACGCTGGATGATGGCCGTCACGTTACCGAAGACCAGGGCATGCATCAGCGCTGTGTGAGAGACGGAAACAAATAGCATGAAAGACAGTAAATCTTAATATAAAGGCTGAATATTTATGTCTAGGTAAAAATAATACAATTTGAAATTTAATTCCGTTTGTTTTCTGTGTTAAATTGAAACAATTATAAAATTACATTTAGAGGTAACTTTTATTTTTCACTCCTTTCAAACACTTTGCTTATATCACTTCTGACAAGCAGTCTGAATAAAAAATTAAAAAATAAACTCACAACAATTATCTTCTGGGTTGTTGCACCAATAATTGCCACCTCAGCAAAAATAATTAGTTTATTGGTATATAAAGATGGCAACAAGCTGCGTCTTAAAGGCCAGCCAAACCATCCAACCCACTTCCTGCTGAATTTCTTGCACTGGCGTGCCGAATAGAGGCACTGTTTTGCCAGCACGCCAGAGGGAGAATGTACCCTGGTGTCAGACATACCACCGACAAGCATGGTGCAGATGGAGAAGATCTTCTCAGCATCGGTGTTGGCACAGACATTGCCAAAGCCCACACTGGTCAGGCTGCTGAGGGTAAAGTAAAGGGCAGCGATGTAGGAGCTGCGCACCGTCGGGCCGCCCACCGTGCTGTTGATGTAGGGCGTCTCCTGACGTTTGCCCAGCTCATGGAGCCACCCTTGAAGGAGGAGGTAGAGGATGAGACGACAATGTCGAAAGGTTATGGTTTATGTTATCTTTATGTCTGTGTGTCTTCTCAGAGCTAGATGGTAGATGGTGGTCTAAGAGAGACAAAAGTGTATGTTTGGGTCTGCTAGTGTGTGTGTTTGTGAGTGTCAGAAAGAGATTTTCAGCAGTGTCAGGAGGATGGCATGTAGGTGCGGGTAGGAGTAGATTGGCTCCTCTAGGGATAAATAAGGCTGAGGTATGACCTAACCTCCCTATAGACACAATATACTGACACAAAAGTATGCACAATCACACATCCAAGCACACACAAACACACACGTTGGACAGCAGTCTGGACCAGATGTTTAATTTTGCTGTATTCTACAGTATGTCACAGTATGTGTGTTGCTGTTTATGGTTGTTTAAAAAATAATACACTGCTCTTTGATCTGACGCAGGCTCAGGTATTACTCAGATAATTTATAGAATATAAAAGCAGTCCGTTTTTGAGTTTTTTATTTTTCTCCATGTTAAACCATTTTTAGTGACACAAACAAGACACTAGTGCGCTGCTTCCTAGCAGTCATTTTTTTAGATCAGCTTTTGATCTGGTTTCAGACAGTCCTCATTAGAGCACCAGAGTATGGTGTTCGCCACCATCCCACAACTGAGCAGAGGTAGACATCCTGATGGGTAAGCCATGACTATTTATCGCTGAGTTTGGACACAACAAATGTCTACTCACTGTATTCGCAAAATCTAATGTATAGTCTTATTTGTTAGAATTTTTGCCTATTTAAGGAAACAATAGACTTACATAGCTCCTATGGTAGCTGAATCCAGTCTGGATAGTCAACACGTTTTTAAATAAAATATTGGATTCATTATGTCAGAAGGCACAGTGAAGACTATGAATAAATGATGGCACATGCTAGAAATCAGTTGGAACTATTACTTAATTTATCCTTTACAGAGAAATGAAATATTATATTCTTGCCCTTGCTGGATGAAACACCAAACCTGATCTTCATATTTCAACAGCGTCTGCTTCAGCAAGGCTTCAGTCAGACTCACCAATGTGCCAGGTCTCAATGGTCTCCATCTCCTTGCGTCCAATCATGTACCAGATGCAGGCCATCCAGTGTGCCAGCAGGGCAAACACAGACATTAGTAAGGTCAGCACAATGGTGCTGTACTGGGAGTAGCGATCCAGCTTCTGAAGTAGACGAAGGAGGCGCAGCAGGCGTACAGTCTTGAGCAGGTGGACCAAGGAGGTCTGAAGAGGAGAGGCAAGTATGGGGGACATAGTGACAGAAAAGGAGAGAGAAAGTGAATCCCTCTGTCTTGTTATATCTTGAAACACACTTTGACTGTACATATACTGAATATACACAGCTTGGACAAGCAGCGACTTGTTTAGCTCAAACAAATTTGCTAATCACTATTTTGGGAGAACTCGTCACACAGGCAGGCAGTGACAAAAGCAGCCTTGTGGAATGCAAGGTACAGTATTTACAAAGACTATACATTTCAGGGGAAACTGGTATGTATTATAAGTCATCAATTTGCTGCTTGTGTCAGCAGTCACAGAGGGCGGTGAAAAAAACATATTTTTGTCCAGTTGTACTGACCACTGTTTTCTGGAAGCCATACAGCAGGTCAAAGGGCAGGGCAGCAACCAGGTCCACAAAGAACCAGGTGGTGGCATAGTGAATGCAAATGGAGCGCGGATCATATATCACCTGCCCTGACTGGTTCACATAGGTGGTGCAGAAGTTCAGGATAATATCTGCAAATACAAAGGTTGAAGGTACGTTTTTTCCACCAGTGATTAATAGACGGTATAGTGTATAAGTGTTTGACCACACCATGATGTTTGTCATTCACCCTTTTGAAAATACAGAATAGCAACAGCGTAGTGTACCAACTTTAGTCATTTTAATGTAAACTTGAAATAATAACAACATAAATTACAAGAAATCAAATATGATAAGGTAGCTAAAGCTAAAGCTTGGCCCAGCTGAGGGGAAGATATGAAACAGCTGGAATATGTCATTGTTTTAAGGCATCCATATGGATCAGTTTGTTTACTAGACAGATCATCTAACCTTAGTGTCAGAATGTGACAAACACATAACAGACACAAAAGCTCATCAGTCATCCAAGCTGTCGATATTTGTGGAGATGATGGCTCATCACTGCTGCCACCTTCTCATAAATTTCAGTTATGAGAAGAAGGTAAGATGTTAATCTTAATGATGGTGGTAAAATTAAATAAAGATTTTTGAATTTTAGAAAGCACATACAGCAATGTGCAGACCAGTGTTAGCTGTAAAAAATAATCAACATTAAAAACTGTGGACACCTCCTCTCCAATATACCATATTCCCTGAATGTTTTTGGCTAGCATTCCTTATTGCTATATGAGGCTGTTTCCATTTTTTTTGAATATGCAATCTATCAATTAGTCATGTGACTTCAAAAGAGAAATATTGATTACAATAAATTAGAATAAACAATCAGAGTCTGGGTAGTGACAGAGTGAATGAGATTGCAGAAACAAGCAGAAAAAATTGGTTACTCCCTTATATGGCTGGTGGGCTTCCTCATCCTGCCAAGTTGACACAAACTCCAAAGTAAACCACCCTTCATCTACATACATGCGCTACACTGGAGCATGTTGAGATTGAACCATCTCAATTCAACCCTTGGCTGCTTCCCTTTGGAGGTTAACCTGGCATTATCAACTTGGAGAGACCCAGGACATCCTAAGGGACTACAAAACCAGGGTTGCCTGGAACTTGAGGAACCATCAGGAGAAAAGGATGCCTGGGTTGCTCTTGTTGCCCTGTTGCCATAGCTGGCAAGAGTGGCAAGAAAATGGACAGATGTATGAAAAGCTCATGTCACTACATAAAAAACTTAATTTGAAAGCACCACAGTGTTATTATGATTCCGAGATTTCTGATTTGTTAAGTTCTTCTTAACATCTACTTAAGTTGATATGACTCAACTTAACCCTCAAAATTAGTGGACAGAGTTGGCTTGATGGTGGTCCTACCTAGTAATTTGTTAAGTCACAGCACAAGAACTTCAAAATCAGGAAGCCATCTCTTTTACAGCAACTTATTTCAACACTCACCTATAATAAAGAGCACTTCCACTACAATGTCGCTGACTATGGTGGAGCGTTCATCTGTGACGGTATTATCGTGTGGCATGAAGCTGACGTTGTAGGGCACGGTGACGGCCACGTAGAAGGTGGCCAGCAGAATGAGCCAGTCCCAGAGGGCTTTGTACACACTGTAGTGGAGCAGAATGAAGCGCGACTTCGGCACTGCTGCCACCTTGTACTCTGGTATCGAAGGCTTGTCAGTCATGCTCTGTAAGAGAACAGGTAGACTAAGTGCAGAAGTGCAAAAATATCTTGGTAAGAACACATACACACTCATATATACAGTATATACTGCATATATTTTATATATATATATACACACACACACACACACACACTAACATTCTCTTGAATTTCAAGCTTACGCTGATAAATATACAAAACACACAAAGCACATTAGAGAAGCTGCATAAATGAATAACTTGATAACCAGATGGTCACGAGGTGGAGCGCTGTGAAAATAAATGATAATCAGATGGACATGGCAGTGCCAAGATTTTGCAGAAACAGACAATATAAATGTCAGCACCCTCTCTTGTGCTCTGACCGCTGATGATTCAGTACAGTAGGCAACTCAAGTGATACAGATATGGTAATGCTGCTGGTTATCTATTCTTGACAGCCTCTTATAGACAGTGATAAACCTTTTAAATGGCCATGCATTAACAATACAAAATGACAAAGATAGGACTGCGGTCAGTGAGGGGGAAACTTATCACTAACAATGACGCCTGATAATTTCATACATGACTTGGCCTTGGCTTGACTTCATCCCTCCAAATGCCATTAGTGCTTTAAGTCTCAAGTGGTACGGTACAATGGCAGTTGAGCCATTATAAGGAAATGAGGGGGACTAGGACCATCAGCTGCTTTTATTTTTGAAAGTCCTGACTATTCATTCCACTCATTTAATCTTTTATTGAGAAAATCCAATTGCAGAAAGTATGAATTGCTATTGCTGATGAGGTGGGGAGTCTATTCGGCACATAATGAGACTGCAGCTCTCCAAATGGGGCCATGCACTTGGCACATAATAGCTTTAGCCATGTTTAGGAGACAGGAGGAGAAGCTATTACCCTTGACAGTGGTGAGAGGGAAGCAGAAAGGAGAGATAAATGAGCAGTAATCCATCCAAGAACAATGTGGCCACTTCACAAACAGGTGTGGGGCAAGCAACAAGAAGGCTGGTTAATGAAGTCTTAACCTGAGAAGGGCTCTGAAGCTGCCTGGTTGACTTGGGGGGAATAGACTGACTATTTAAAAGTAATTGGGAGACAATGGACAACCTTTTCTTGTACTTCACAAAGAAGAGAAATGCCAGAGAACAATGAAACACTCCGCTGTGTGAATGAAGGAAAGGAAACATGTTCAAATTGTTCTCGGGGAAACAACTTTCAAAACTGTACTGATCATGGATGCTTGACACTGGACAATTTCTGGTCAAACGATAAGTGATTTATCACAGTATCCGTCAATCAGTGGGTTTTCATGGCTTTCATGACATTTGTAACCACAGTGGAAAATCCAGAAGGAAGACCTTTCTGACTGCCATCAACAGCTGTGGCTACTGTAATGATAGTTCAAGCTATGTTAGCAAAAGCTGGGCTGTTTTTTTTTAATTTGCCTTACATCACAGAGGTCAGCCCACCTGACCTTTGGCACTCGAGGCGGTCGGTCGAGCACATCCCAATGATTGGAAAAGAAAAGCCCAGCACTGCAGGGACACATGTGACTGCATGTCACACAGCTACAGCTGGTCTTCGCACTTCATTAACTCACACAGCAGGGCTTACTGTTCCAACTACATCTCCCAGCATGCTTTGGGCTTCAGCACTGATAAAAGCCTGTCCTTGATGGGGAAGGGGATACACATGGCTTACCATGTGACAACAGAATCTACTGCAGTGATTACTCTTGAGCAACAATGCAGCAAGTACAACACAATAAAAACTGTAAAATGATCACAAGCCCACAAGTGAGGAACTTACTGGTACTAGACTTTGCAGTGTGAGCTTCAATTTCAACAATTTAACCAGTTTTCTCTTATACTAAATTGCGTTAAAGTAAGAGACTAAACATAAACATTCCCCATCTGAAAGTGTGTTTGTAAGTGAGTGTGTGGACGACAAAAATAATAATTAAGAAATATATAAACTGAGGCAAAGTAAGATGTGAGACGTCAGGTCATGGACACAAACTATGAGCTCTATATCTCATAGTCAGCCAAATAAGTATTTGCATCATAACTTAAAAACGTCCCCAGATTGCACTATTTTTCTTTTTTATAGCCCTTTGACAAGTGCATTAAAGTGAAAAGAGGCAATAGTGGGAAATGCTACTTGTCATGTGTGCCTTGCATTGGTTACATTAGCTGATAAACTTATGGGTTGACAGCATCAAAACATCTGGAACAGACAAAACAGCAATTCAAGTGCTGAAAAGGGTAACGGATGAGAGATAAAGAGAAGAACTTGGCTTTCTCCCAATTTCAAAAATAATAAATAACAACTTTATGAATGCTAATGACTTGGCTAATTTTCCAGCAGTGGCAATTACACATAATTACCATATGCTTGGTCACTCGCGGATGTGTCTGGCTGGAGTGGCGTTTGTTCCAAGTCAGTTAACTGGCAAATAATTTAAGTATTTAAAGTACATTATTATATCGTCTTACTCACCCAAACCCAGGTTGTCCGAATGTTAGCCATTTGACGCATTTTTCTTTTCTTTTAAAGTGCCTTTAATTTAGCGTTATTGTTAAGCTAGGTTATTTTTTTTTTTACTTCCGAGAGTTATCTAAAGTTATCTCTAGCTAAGTCGCCTGAAGTGCAAGTGCTGTTGCTATGGTTACCTACAGTTTAATATAACGTCCGCACCGATTTAGAACGTAGTCAAACGGTTTCTTAACGTTGTGATTTTTTGAAAATATGTAGCCTAAAATGTAATCTGCTATTCTGCTTTACCCCTGTCTTTTTTCTCTTTTATGTTCCTCTTTTCTTCCCAGATATGATCTCTATTGTTTAACACTGTTGTGACGATGGATTTAATATGGAAATATAGTAACTGGTGCCAAAACAATAAATAACAGAATTGATTCCCATGAAGGCACCTGCAGGTCAGCTCTGAAAGCAACAGGCGAGCTTTAGTTTCTCGAGGCGTTAACAGGATGCAGGTCAGCTGCATACAGGTTCAGGTGAAGGTATTTATCACTGCCTTTTCAGAAAACTTGTAACTGCAATTTGAGTGCTTTTTTTTAACTGAACTGAGAGCAAACAAAACAAAACTGACCTATTCAAATTGCTTGATTTGCACTCCAAAACACTCAAAAACCTAAAGTTCTTCATTTTACAACCATATAAAACTGAGAGAAGCAGCAAATCCTCACATTTGAGAATAAGACAATGTTTGACCTTGCTTGATAAATGATTTAAACAATTCAAAATCTTCTGTCAGCCAACTAATCAATTAATCGACAAATCATGTCAGCACTAGTAATTTAAATATCTACAGCATAAAGTAAATGTCACATACTTTGATCCCCTAATGACAATTAAATATGGTTTATTTTCTAATATAAATGTGCTTAAATTAGAAATGAAATGCCTTCTTTTCTTCATTCTTGAAAAACTGTTATTCTGACTTTCACCCCTTTTTCTTTGTCTTATGAAAGGTCAATAGTCTGTAACAGTTGGCAAACACGTTTGTTCCAAGTCAGTTAACTGGCAAATAATTTAAGTATTTAAAGTACATTATTATATCGTCTTACTCACCCAAACCCAGGTTGTCCGAATGTTAGCCACTTGACGCATTTTTCTTTTCTTTTAAAGTGCCTTTAATTTAGCGTTATTGTTAAGCTAGGTTATTTTTTTTTTTACTTCCGAGAGTTATCTAAAGTTATCTCTAGCTAAGTCGCCTGAAGTGCAAGTGCTGTTGCTATGGTTACCTACAGTTTAATATAACGTCCGCACCGATTTAGAACGTAGTCAAACGGTTTCTTAACGTTGTGATTTTTTGAAAATATGTAGCCTAAAATGTAATCTGCTATTCTGCTTTACCCCTGTCTTTTTTCTCTTTTATGTTCCTCTTTTCTTCCCAGATATGATCTCTATTGTTTAACACTGTTGTGACGATGGATTTAATATGGAAATATAGTAACTGGTGCCAAAACAATAAATAACAATGTGTTTTGGGGCGTATATGTCTTCCTATTAACATTTTCTTCTTTATTATCATTTTACTGTCAGCAGTAACTTCACTCAGAATTGATATTATGATATTGTGTTTTGTGAAGAGGCAATTTTATGAAATTACATGCACCATCTGAGGAGTATGTGAAGAAATAGTCCAGTGAAATTGTGTGTAATAAAAACA
Organism: Macquaria ambigua; assembly: GCA_008360985.2. Classification (NCBI taxonomy): domain Eukaryota; kingdom Metazoa; phylum Chordata; class Actinopteri; order Centrarchiformes; family Percichthyidae; genus Macquaria; species Macquaria ambigua. The sequence goes on from VMKM01000745.1 coordinate 61,135, forward strand.
TTGATGCCTACACTTGTGAATTGTGGTTTCTATAACACTCACTGATACTATGTATGATGTGGTGAACTGCACAGATATAAATATAAAATTAAGAAACAATGCAGAGGGTAAGACATGGGGAAAAGCCCATGCATATTTACAAGCAAACACTAACATGTTTAATCTCGAGTGTGTTGTATTTCATTATTGCTCTGAATCTCATTCCCATGCAGACTGCATTGTATCTGTTTTACACTGGTGACAGGTCTGCAAGATAAAGGTTTTCCAAAGTCACAGATTGAATCACAAGACACAGTCCAATGAGCTGTCAAAGACCCAGAAAAACAAAACAATACCTTACAGAAATATATCTGATTTATATTCTAAGGATGTTTTTGTTTTGCATCCAACACGCTGGTTGCCTACATTTTTAATATGTTACATCATCGCAGGCTTGTTCTGAATGCTGGAAATTACTGTTTACGGTCGTACTGTATGCTACTATCAGTCCCTCAGGTTACAAATAAATAAGGCAAAAGTGTTATCTTGTATTCTTCTGCGTGGCTCGAAAAAGTTATTTTACCTACAATATGATTTTTATGTCAAATCACGAGTTCTTCTGCAACTTTTTTGTCCCCTTGTGGGGATGCACTTGGCACAGTCTATCATGGAAAAGAAAATACTAATCTCAGAGGGAATTAATAAACACATTAAATAATTCTAATGTAATTCTCCTGGTGGTAGAGGTAGAGTGGGGGAACAGTGGTGGTTATGGAAAACTGTCATTTCCACACAAGTGTGTGCATGTGTGAAAAGGAGAGGAAATGAGACAGAGAGCAGGCTGTAAACACATTAACTCTGATTGTTGAATTGCATATTCCTAGATTTTTATACCTCTGTGTGAGAGAGAAAGAGAAACTGTTGACATGTGAAAGTACAGTCTGGTGCTGAGAGTGCTGGAATACCATTTGAATGATAAATATTGTGCATCTGATTCTGAGTGTTTTGCCATATGTTTGTGTGCTCTCCTCAGAGGACAAGACATCATTTACTGTCTGTTGTAAATGTGTGAATGTTTTTGTGGATAGTGCATGTGTGTGCACTATTAGCGCGTGTGTGTGCACGGTGTATGGTGTCAATGAACAGTGCCATCTGTAAGTAGGTGGGATTGGAGGCAGGGCAGCAGGAGGTTTGGCGAACACGGGGGGGGCTCTGAAAGCAACAGGCGAGCTTTTGTTTCTCGAGGCGTTAACAGGATGCAGGTCAGCTGCATACAGGTTCAGGGGAAGGTATTTATCACTGCCTTTTCAGAAAACTTTGTAACTGCAATTTGAGTGCTTTTTTTTAACTGAACTGAGAGCAAACAAAACAATGTGCTTAAATTAGAAATGAAATGCCTTCTTTTCTTCATTCTTGAAAAACTGTGTTATTCTGACTTTCACCCCTTTTTCTTTGTCTTATGAAAGGTCAATAGTCTGTAACAGTTGGCAAACACGTTTGGCCGGTCACTGGAAAATGATAGTATGTTTGAATGATAACAGTGAAGTGTCCAAAAGGCAGTTTTCATGTCAGACTCTCATTGTGTTTTTGCAGGTTTTAGCAATGTGTGTATCAGCACTGAAGCTCGAAATGTGGTGTCAGGTAAGGGGCATAGCATTAAAATGTTAGAGGCACTTTGAGAAAGAGTGCCACTCAATGGTAAAATTTTATTGGGCTTCTCAATTTTAGTGCTAAAATGAACAAGTGCTTCAGTTTCAGGCTCCTATAAGGTGAACGAATATCTCCAAAAATAGTAGCCATTTTTTTTTCACGTTTTTCATTTTCAAATGCTAATATTAGCCCCCTGAATCACACATGTCTCAGAGGCTTTCGACATTTTTCTGAATTGCTTTTAGCCCCCTGGGATGCAGCACCACATTGTGAAGGACAGGTTTGAGTACAGACCCAGTTGGTAACTGAGCCTCTGCAGGGAGGGAACCGGGATTATCTGGTGCTCCGCTAGAAAAAGTGCTCCCGTTTGTGTCTGAGAGCAGAACAGGAGCTTGTTCTCATGAATAACATTTGCTTGGAGTGTAGAACGACTTTATAATTCAAAGCCTACGAAGACCTTTGTTCTGTAGAAATAAGACAAGGGGCAATAAAACAGACCATATCTGGGGTCTATTTCACCACAACAAATACCCTCTTAAGGTGCTTGAAACACAAACGCACTTGAAGGACAAATGGAGGCAAGCAATTGAACAGGCAAAATTACACACTTATCTGAAAAGGGTTGAAATCCATATGGAATGAGCCTGTTTTATCCAACATCCATACATTATCCAACAGGTTGTACACATACTGTATCTGATACTGTACAGAAGCATTAGACACAGCAGCCTCATTTGAACCTAAGGGTAAACTTAAGGGAACATGCTGACAACATAATGACCTATATCCCGGAGCTCCTGCTGGTGAGGTGTTAACATGTCCAGACATTCCCCCCAAAAAGTGATGATGATGATGCATCCAGTTTCCCCTATGACCAATAACAACGCACAGTCAGTGACAACCATTTTGTGCCTCCCAGCAACCACCGCTGCCACAGTGACCTTGCTATTTGTCCATTTAAGGCCACCAAACAAAAGCTTACATGCAAAAACAACAACAACAAAAAAATGCAACAGAAGCGAGATTAAAACCATTCAGGAGACTTAAAATAGCAAAACCCATTTGATGAATTTTCCACTGAGATAAGCCACACTCTGGGAATCTGGGTCAAGACTTCCCTCGTATTGTCTTCCTAAAAACTCATCTTTTAGATATCAACATTAATAATTCAAGCTCGGGACTGAGGGCGCCGCATGTCTTAAGAAACTCCTGACTGTTTCATTTCTTAGAGGGTATGTCAGGGCACACAAAACTTCATCACAGCCAATCAGGAGTGGTAAAAGTACTCACGTCACCCAGGTTGACCTCTCTTGTGCCCCCCCTTGAGAACTGGCTGGTCAGCTGGTACAACATGGTGCGTCCGCGCTTCCTGGCCTCGCTGAAGTGAGTGCTGCTCTTCCTCCTGCGCCGCTTGTCCTGTGAACCTGTCACACAAGTCACTCACATCAGCGCATGTCAATTAGATCACAAGGTTGTGCCACAAGAAATTTGACAAAGAACACTTGAGGAGAATATGTTGTGTCATTTACTGCAACTCTGTCGGATTTTATGCTGAATAATTTTTCCTGTTACACAAGTAAGACACAAAAACGCAACCACTGATATGTACTTGACTTTCATTCGATTGCATTATAACAATGCAACAGTCTATTTCCCCTGGCATAGTGCTTGGTATTTGCGGCACGACTGTGTCCAGGTTCCACTTGAAGACACACCGCTGCCCAAATCAAACTCCCCATTGGAAAAACATTGTCTGAGTTCAGTGAACGAATGCCAGCCCAAACAAAACTGCTGGCTAGAATGTGACAGTGACGAACAAGAGTGCACGGAGAAAATGAAAGCCGGGGGCCAGAGGACGGCACGCTCATAAATCATCCTCAAAGTAAGCAAATAATGGGAGATATTTGTAAACAGGGCTTATAGCCATACCCTCTTTCCTGCTGTTGTGGTGGCTCCTTCCATAGGTGTCAGTGATGTCCTTGAATGAGAAGAGGAAGAGGACCATTTCTCCCTTCTCGTTCTTTATGGGCACGATGTCTAACAGACACCAGAAGGCCGCACCTGGAACAAAATCAGAAATGTTCATTTAGTGTAATTTTCTTCCATCCTCATTTGGTGAATGAATGTCTCAAGAGACACATCCAGGCCTGTGATTTCCCCACATCTTGTCAGCTCTCACCATGTCTGAGCCGTGGTTACTTGTCAAGTATGGCATAGCCTTTCTAAAAATATACCTATAACTAGATACGGATCATGTTCGGGAGGATTGTGCACAAAGAGGAAGAGCAAGTGAGAGGGTTGGTTATAACAAGTCAGGCAGGGAAGGAGCACCATAGATCCAAGACCTTGCCATAACCCAGTACGCTCATTAGCAACTCTGCAGAAACTGTTCTCTGCCACCAAACAGATGTTTCACATCTCCTATAGCGTCTCTAGTGTGCTTGTGTGTGTGTGTGTGTGTGTGTTAGGCATAAACAAGGAAAGAGAGGAAGAAAAACAGTGTAGAAGGAGGTGTTTTAGCACAAGGCTGTGGGTGTAAATACAACATGAGAGAAGCTATTTGTGTGTGTTTTGTGCTTGCAAGCAGCAGGCACACACTCGAGACGACTGTGTGTGTGTGTGTGTGTGTGTGTGTGTCTGCTGAATTCTTTTAGTGTCTGACTTTATCATGAAAATCCTGCTAATACTGTACCAGTCATGAATATCTGCCAGCTGGATTCTAGCTTTAAAATAGTCTTTGTTCTCTTTTCCTTTTCTATCGCTCTTGTGTCACATCGCAAAATGGTTGCGTCTTTCCCCTCATTAGTTGTAGTGGCATTGCCTTACTCTTACTTACTTACTGTACCGTAAAAAAGCTACAGTACAGATTTGGTAATCCATCAGCATAATTAGCGGTTCACACACTTTGAGGCTGCAGGTTCGGGTCTCTGTTGAGGGAACATAATCCTGTGTGTCAGAGAGGCTTAAACTCTGTTGTGTGTTCTCTTTCCGTGCATGACATCGTATTTTGAGACTTTGTCAGAAGGATTAACTAGAAGTCAGAAGGAATGAGTTAAATTCAGGATTAAAGCTACTGTAATAAACACACACAGACACAGTATGTATAGTACTTTGTCCTGCATTTCCTGCATTCAGAAAGTGTGATTTGTGTTAGAAATCTGTATTTGAGACTGACTTTAAGCTTGTTACTCCAGCGCACAAGTTTACTCCTTCTAACACCTTTTGCACTTATGTTGAACAAATCATTAAGATGAACTGACTGCAGATTTTCACTCCATCTGCTGGTTTTGTATTAATAATAAGGTGCACTAACTCTGCAAAAGAGCATGTATTGCACTACTGGCCTGCTTTATTTAAAATTCTGCATCACAGTGGGGATTCATAATTCAACCAAAATGTTCAGCTCTCATCTAAAAATAAATGTGCTCTTTAAAATGTCGAGAACAAAAAAAAAAAAAATCTCACAATTTAAATTTCACTCTAAAACAACTGAACTGAGGATCATAGCCTGATCAAAGCAGAACTGGATCTTGAAAAAAGTCTTGTCATTTCCCCAATTAATAGAAGATAATAATTGCCAAATAACCTTTTTACTTCTAAACAAAACAAACTACATGCTAAGATCTACAAGTTATGCAGAAATAGGCTTTCTCCTCCCTATCCTCTTTGCCATGCACCCACCATTCTTCTTGTAGAAGTGGACCTCGGCCTGGTACTCCTCTCGGCCCTCCAGGGCCTTCTCCATCTGCTGAGCCACGTGCTCGCTGGTGTCAGCCCCATACAGGAAGCGGCAGCTGCAGTTCTTCTGCATCACCTCGGTTCTCGTGAAGCCCGTCAGTTCACAGAAGCTGTCTGAGCAGTAAACGATGGGGTAGCCGCGGTGGCCCTGGGCGTTACCCAACAGGAAATTACTGTCTGGTGGGGGTGGGGGGGTGTTAGAAGAGTGGAGCATGATGGAGGCAGAAAAAAAGTGTATGAGTTGAAGTTCAAGGCCAATGTCAGGAACCAGAAACTGAGACATTTTTGAGTGATTTCTTTGCTCAAATCTGTCTGAACGCGAGTGAGTACCAAATAAGGAACAGCCGGGTGCATCATGTTTTAGTCGTGTTAAGTTTGGTGCAAATGTGTTCTTCGCACTAGAATCAAAGTCTGTTTAGCTCTTTGAACTCATGTCAAAGCTTTGCAGGTTTAGTTCAACACTAAGTTTACAAGTTCAAAGTAAACATGAATCAGACTTTGGTGTAGACTCAATTTGCTTCAAGGCCGCCATCGTCTGATTTCTGTTGGTTTGGGTGGTGAGGACTGCTAATGTGGGTGGTTGAAGGAAATTGGCGACCTGCAGACGGCAAGATATAAAAACAGCTGACTTGAGTTTAAAAAGAGCACAAAGGTTAGTCATTGATTCCCATGTAACTCTTGGCTTACTTGATTGGATGATGTAAACCCATAAAGGGTTTACAAGACCGTAGAATAAAAGAAAGATTGCATAATAGATAAGAGTATGGAAGCATGGAAGAGGGAAAGAGCCAAAGTATAAAAATATAAATGCGAATTTGAAAGAACGAGAAGAGGCGAAAGATTTAAGAATGACTGGATTTAAGTCACGCTCCATTGCACCTTCACATAAGAAAGTGACTTTATGAATTTTAGACTTCAGGATGCATTCAAATGAATTTATTTTTAAATCCATCATGTATTTGGATGTTGATATCGCAGAAGAGATAACCAGACACAAGAAAACACTAAATGTGCACTAATGTTCCACCAGTTTCATGTAAGAGCATTGAGCATTTTAATCCTTTGTAGACCTTAAGTAGTTAAGTGTTGTTACCTGAACCCCTGACCACTCAACCCAACTGCCATGAAGGAAGTATGAGCGTTATGTTAAATTGATTGTTTGCACTATGTATAAAATATTTAATGTAAAATGCAGTTGACGAGAATTAAATGGCACTTGAATTATCTTTGGATGAACATGAGAAAGAATATATAGATTACAACATTACGGATCGTTATGTGTGATTAATTGTATGTGACATATAGATGGCTAAACTCAACTCACTAGGCTACTTTTATATACATACAAAAGATATATATATATATCAAGCTCAATGACATCATGTGACTGTACAGTAGTGGTGGTCCAGTATTATGGTGTGCAGGCTTTTACATCATGTGGATCATATCATGTGGACATTGCACTACACACTCAGCACCAAAACATCATTGCTTTGTTTCTTGCCATGCTTTCAGCACCACGGACAGTTCCCCAGCAGCAGGCCTGCACTCACAGACTGCTTATTTGTTCTGCATACCTACATACAGTATACATTAATCTTGGTGATAGCTTGACGTCACACTTTCCCCACGGTTGCTAGACCCATGTGACCTTGATGAGCTGAAGCAGCTGCTTGCTGCAGTGTGGCTCCTTTGTTAGACAATTTGGCTATCTGTCTGCCAGAACTACCAGTGGAAGGAGCTTTGAAATACAGTACATTAAAAGCAACGCCTGTTCACTTCATCTTTTTACCATTTCAAAACAGAATACACAGCAGCAGACTCTGTGGTGCTAAAACAAGATCGAAACTAATTGAGGGACTTTCACTAACGTTATTATATTTGCAGTATTTGATGAATGGAAAATAACCTATACAGACAAAATAACAGCCTGCAGCTCTCAACAAAAACATTATGAGCTTTGAACCTTGGATTGCATTATACTGTCCTGTCATTTAGTCCATTCTCTGTAGATACAGCATGGATCCCATAAAACAGACCTGACGGACTAAAAGTCCGACATACTCCCACAGCCCTATCAAATGGGCTCAAGTACCCCTTCATCGTGCCCCTTTGAACAAGTTTGCATTCATACTACTAACACGATGGACATTTCAGACATATATTCATTTCAGCTTTTCTTCTAGCTTGCTAACTAGTTTCCATGCCCCCTCAATTGTTACATTTAGTGTCATGGTATTGGAAATGACTGAAACTGTGCAGTTGACCTATTGTAGCTGGAAGGTTACTTGTTATTGTGACAATAAATGTGACAAAAATCATCACACTAATTTGTAAACCTATTTCTATATGTGGATATACTGCATAAATATATATATTTTTTATCAAATCATAATTTCTCTTTTTTCAAACTAGCTGAGCTGCTCCACAATCTTTCCACATACCCTCTATTTTCTGCAGAAGTACCTCATGGCGTACAGGTACCCTTGGTTTGGAATCCTTGCGGAAAAGGTGAATTAAAGTTAACTTAACACTTAAACATACTGATTAGTTGTAATTGCATATTTAAGGAAATATTTATGCATATTTGTTTGCTAATTCTTTGCCAAGGTCAGTACTGGAGCATCATACTTCACTCCACAGTAGCAAACTTCTCTCTACTGCTTAACTGAAAACATCAGACTCTAGATTTTCTGACTGCCAAGCAGAAAGGCCGCTCACACACAGACAGACAGGTCTGAATTCTCCCGATTCCACAGAGAGCGAGCCTAAGAAGGAGTATTAAGCAGCTGCTACAGCGCTTTCCACAATCTAGCACTTTAATTGGCCAGACTAAGCAGAAAGCAGTCCATAGGGGATGTCTTTTCTGAGTGGTGACAACCTTTCTTGGGTGTGCAGTGAGCAGCAACTAAACTGTCACTGTGGAATTATAGAAAGAGACAGGCATTAGTCGGATCCATCAATAGGCAGAGGAGGTTTTATGCCTGTGCTATGCATTGCTACTGTTGCTGTTCCCCAGACTTGGAGAAACAGAGATATTTCTGTCCTATAGCCTGCTGCAGATCTTTGTGTTCATGGGTTTCACGAAGAGAGACTGATAACTGTTGCTTTTTATCATGCATAAGCTTTTTTGTTATAAAGTCACAACTCTGCAGGGAAACAGCTCTGGAACTCTGTCTCTGTCTTTTCACATCTAAAAAAAAAATCGCCCTAGAAACAATGGCTGAACATGATGTGATGTGGAAAAAAAACCACAAACAACCATGCCCTCTTTTTCATGTTCTATAAATTTCTAACACCCCAACTCAGTGAGCTGGCAAGTGTTGGAGAGCAACTGCATTCATCTCCTGTTTTACGTAATGTTACCCAAGAATAGGTACATCTCTACTCAGCATTCCTAAATCGGTCCTCCAAATAGGTCAAGGGCAGGTGGAGTCATAAATCACTTTGTAAGGATGTATTAAAAGCAATGAGCCACAATGGAAAAAAAACTTTTATGCTGTGTTTGGAGGTATTTAAACTGTGCTGCTTCACATTGTGGATTAGATTAGTCACAGAAATTATCTGCATGATTTAGAGTAGTTTTATTCAAGTTGGGATGTTTTATACTTTGATACTTTATTTAAATCTTATCAAGTGCCAGTCAGTTTTTAGCTGGAGTAAAATGCATTTAAAGCAATAGTTCGACATTTCAGGAAATACGCTATATATTTGTTTTCTTGCCAAGAGCAGATGAGAAGAATATAAAGCTACAGCTAGCAGCCGGTTAGCTTAGCATAAAGACTGGAAACAGGAGGAAACAGCTAGCCTGGCTCGGTGTGAAGGTAACCACTGACCAGGACCTCTAAAGCTCACTAATTAACACGTTATATCTCATTTGTTTATTTGCACAAAAACCAAAGTGTAAAAATGACCTGTTGTAGTTTTACAGGGTGTTATGTGCTGACAACTAGCCTAGTTTAGACTCCAGGAAGCCACTGCTTCCAGCCAAGAAATAATTTGGATCATAGCGCCCCATAAAACAACACTTGCTGTTTTTACGTTTTGGTTTTTATACAGATTAAACAAACAATAAGTATGATATTAATCAGTAAGCTTAAGAGCCAGAGCCAGGCTAGCTGTTTCCAGTTTTTATGCTAAGCTAAGCTAACCGACTGCTGGCTCCAGCTACATATGCCGTACAGACATGACAGCCGTATTAATCCACTCTGAAAAGAAAGCAAATAAACGTATTTCCCAAAATGACGAACTGTTCCTTTAAGATATTGAAGCATGTCCTGTTTCTGAGCAGATCATTTTGTATCCTGGAAACAAGTCTTTAATAAGATGTGGCCTTTAAAAAACACACCACTCAAGGATTTCTCGTCATTCACTTCAGCTTTTACAATTGCATACTTATTTCCTCTCTGGTAACTTTGTAAACAAGCAATCCAGTGCCCACATGAACTCCACTTGATAAACTGTTTCTGTGAGTGCGGATGTGTGTATGTGTGTGTGTATGTGTGTGTGATTGTGACAATGCCTCAATTCTTAGGCCGTAATCCTCTCAGGGATATTGCTTTGAGTGGCCGCTCCGCTGCGCCAGCTTCCTTAATTACACATCTGCGCTGACTTGCTACAACTGTAATCTGACATGATGACGCTACATGCTACAGCTAACACCAAGCAGCCTGCATCATGTCCATGTCGCACAAGTTCCTCGGGGTATAAAAGACAGATGAAGCCCATGAGACTTGGCCACTGCCTCACCAGCTAATTACCACCCAGCAGCATGTAATTACTTACTGGGGCAGATGGGTGAAAGAGTGAAAAGAGAAGTGGACTTGCAGGGGAAAAGGTCACTGGTCTGGTAAAGAAGCACGAGGAGAGATGGTGGAAATCATCAATTACTTGTTGTATAATTTGATGTCAGAGATTAATAAAACCATTTTCTTGACTTTAGAATGACACACGTAGACAACATCAGGACGAAATGATGATTATTCAGAGCTTGTTTGACAGAGGTATCTGTGCTGTTGTGATCTGAATCCTAAAAAAAGACAAAATAGACTGCATTTATGTTGTTCCTTTATTCTGAGAACGGTGCAAAGTGCTTTACGAACACCCACTCACACCTACATTCACACTCCAATGGAGGCGTAGCTGCCACGTAAGGTGCAGACCTGCACATCAGGAGCAGATTCAGATCTCAGTATCAGTTACAGACTTTGACGATGCCAGATCAATGCCTGGATCAAACTTAGCACCTGTAAAACTGAATACCAGGAGCTTCAACAGAAGCAGCAAAAGAAGGAAGCCACACAATAGCTTCAGCTATCCACTGGCTTCTGTCTGCAGTGTTCTGGCCTTTGCAGCTGCCTATTAAGACCCGTTCATCAGCTGGGTAACAATGAGCTCAATCTGACAGTCCTCCCTGTCTCCCCTTTGGTTCTTGGTCCTTTTAACCGAAAAGTGTTTAGGGGGGAAATAAACCCGGTTCTTATCTCTGCCTGCAGCTGCCCTGTAGTTACGCTGCCCCACAGGGCGAGCGTTGCTGTCAATGTGAAAACGCTGCCAAGGAGGTCGTGTGAAGGAGCTGGGGGAGGTGGGGATGGGTGCAAAGGACAGGCGTGTATGCCGTAACACACACACACACACGACGGGCACAGCACAGTGGTGGTGCGAGCAGGAAACTGGAAGGTCCTGGTTTTAGCCTGTGTGACAACAAACATCTGTCCCTGCTGACATGCCCCGGAGCAAAACACAGCTCCAGAGGTGCTGTTCTGTGACGTGACCCTGACCTTTGACCTCGGAAGAATTTCCCTTCAGGGATCAATGGACAAACATACAGACACATATCATATATAAAATCAACATACAGTACATACAAACACACGACAAACACAAAGCCGTGAGCCCAGGCACTCAAATACACACCGACAAACACACACATGCACACAAGTCCTTGGGGAACAGGAACGCTGACATTGCCATCAGCCAAATGCTGTGCTGTGCAGTGCCAAAGGTTACTGACTTAACCTGTTGTGACATTTTGCTTATAGCGGGGGGGGAGTCTATATTCTACAGACGAGCAATTGTCTCAGTCCAGGAACTGTTAAATTAAAATCCACTTAAAAGTGCTCTCAGTTTTATAAAGGTCATTCCTAAGGTCATCACAGTCCAATCAATATGTGAGCGTGAACAACTCTCGCTCAGAGCTGCAAACTGGAGAAATGACACTGAAACCCCCTGATGGCATGAAAATATGAAGCTGCACAATAGATAATGATGGGAGAGCTTTTAAAACCAAAATGCTCTATTTCTTTGTCCAGTAGAGTTTACATGTAGTTCTGCTGTGCACAAAGACACAGTGTGGTGTTGTTTTCCATGCAGGAAGCAGGCTGAGTAATGATATGGACATGCTGCAGAATAAACAAAATAGGATAATGATGTTTACATAAATAATTGTCTGATATAAATTGTGCTTACTGTAAATGGCAGTCTAGGCAAGGGGGTTCAGTATGTTGGAGAGACACATTAGATACAACTTTTGGACATTGTTTGACTGTGTGGCTGCTCAGTCAGCTTTCTTTTGTTTTGCTGATCTAAAAACATTTTTTTAAAACTTATCTGGCTACACAAGTACTGAAAATATGTCACAGGCTTCATGGTTTTACATATTTTAAGGCTGCATAGCATAAAGTTTGTTACGTATTATATATAAATGTATTGCATTAGCTGTAAATTTTGATTTGATGTGTTAGGAGATTTTCCATAAACAAGTAAAACGATGACATTTATTTAATTAATTCATTATTATTATTATTATTATTATTATGTATTTTTATTCATTTTTTTCTCCTCCTCCTCCTCTTCGCACATACCTGCACATTCTTCTGGTCACACTTACGTATGTCTGAATACACAACACACCTTCCTACGCACGAAATGTATGTATGTAACTACTATACGTAGTTCTCCCACTAACAAAAACAACTAAAAATCTGTACCAAATTCAAATGTTTTGCGTTATTGTCTGTACATTTTGTTACACCCATGTCCGTCTAATTTGTCCTCTTTTTGTACTATGTCCCAATGCACTAATAAAGACAAACACAAGATTTCATATAGTGTAATTAACTTTACATATATTTACTTACTTAGCCTATATTGACTAACTTTATAACTTTATAATCATCTCAGACTATACTACGGCTATAATTGTACTTCCTGTAAGTAGCAGTCCAGGCAGGGACTATGTTGAAGTGACACATTAGATAAACATTTTGGACTTTGTTTGACTTTGTGGCTGCTCAGTCAGAAGTGCTGCTTTCTTTGGTTTTGCTGATCTAAAAGCACTTTTTTATGACTGTATATTTCATAGTGTACAATAAGTGAAAATATGTGATATGCATAATGTTTAACTTCTTTATTTTAAGGCTGCAAAAGGTTTGTTTTTGTATGTAAGTATATCATATATCATGTGTTAGGAAATTCTTTATGAAAAAAAACAAATATTTTCTATGAACAAGATAAACCATGTCAGTATATTTATTATATAGTTTTAATCCGGTTTAATTAATTCTTGATTTGGGCTTTACTTTAAGCCTGTACTGAATATTGAACAATGCAAAAAAGATCATAATTATCAGCTTCTCACAAATAATGATGGTGTACTTTTGTTGTTTAGAATTGATCTGTTAAAATCATCTGCAGCAGGAAACTAAGTTTTAGGAAGTATTTATAGATACCCTGCAGATATGCTTCAAGACGATTTTAAGACAGTTTTACCCTCCTGAAACTCAGATTTAAGGTGAGCACAGAGAAATGTTCCTCCTTCAACAGATGAATGTGAAAACAGTCTTCTAGTGTCAAACTCTGCACATACATCACACGCACATTGAAGGTCAAACATCCAAGCGAAGTAACAAGAAGTAAAACACATTTTTGAGTGAAGGGGGACTTTAACATATACTGTATCTTAAAAAAGTTTTAGTACTCTATATAGAGCCAAATTGTTTTTAGGCAGAAATGGAAAATCCACCTTTAGCTGCAGGTTAAAGGCAGTTTGAGGTGAAAAGGGATCGCAGCTGCACGACCCACAATACCACTTGTTTTAAGATGTGCCTTTCTGACAACAAGAGCCCAGCTGCATTCTCAGAGTCCTTCATTGGAAAGCAAGTTCAAGTGTTTTCTCTTTAGCGGACCATCTTTTTCCTCAAAGACCAAAGTGTTCAAGCATCATCCATGTCAAGTGGCGGGACCCTGTCGCCCCGGCAACAGGAAGGAAGCTATTTTGAGCCGTGGGCAATCTGCCACTCCTCTAGGAGCCACTGGCTTACAGTATGGTGGCACTGAGAATGGCTTGGAAGTGGCAAAAACTGGCACGTCATTGCAGAGATGTGTATCCTGCTGCTACCAACACGCTTTTATCTCAGCCTCCTGTTGCTCTAAACGGCCATCACTGGGTTATTTATTCACAAGCATGCTGGAGAGAGATTAAACACTCTGTTACACTGAGGGAAAGCAGATATAAAGTGGTCGCCATGAATGTTGAAAACATGAAATAGTTGGTAGCTGTGTAAATTTGCTGCAAAGTGGTGGATGTGGGCTCAGCTGTCCTGTCCGGAGAGAAAATGGCAGATCAGCAAGGTTTTTATTGTGTGTTTAAGGGCATTGATAAATTAAAAGTATTAATTATTCTAAGACTGAATAGGTTCTGTAGCTTGTTGAGAAATGGTGTTACACATTAGAGATGACATCAAGCCCGAAAGGGAAGTGTTTTTCTTTCCCTCTTGCTCCCTTCCACTGGGAGGTCAGAGAGGAGGTTCAACCAAGGAGCAGCCCTCAGAGAGCAGTTGGCAGTCCATGTTTAGCTCAAGGACTCTTCAGCAGGGCAGATGCAACATGGGGGCTTGACCCCAGCTCCTCCAGCTGAACTGTGTACTACCCACGTCATCTCAATGTTTGTATCTTCTCATCTCACAAACCTCCTAATTTGTATTTTAAACCACACTCAGTGTTAAGATATAAGAACAACCCCTGATGAGCAACATGTCAGTGTGCTTTAAGCTCCCGAGAGATCCTCTAACGCCTCATTAGGATGCCTGACTCACAAGTCAAAGCTATAATTGCATACCCTACACATCAATTAAACAGTAATGTCACCCATTTCACTGTGTTTGTTTCCCTAAATCGAACCGAGACCCAGCTTGGAGAATAACTGCGAGGCAGCCGTTCATTCAGGCTGCTGCGACTAGCAGAGGGAGGCTGAATCGACAAGCAAACAAAACACAGACGCAAATCCCCGTGGTGTTTGTGTACAATGAGCCACAACCTCCCCTGAGGTGGCACAAGGTACAAAACAAGAGACACAAGCCAAGCAGAAACAGCAGTGCTGCCCAATGGCTGCGGTGGCTAGTCTGGAGCTAACTGTGTGAAACAAATGTGAAAAGACAACATGATTTCTGAAGGTCAATTTTCTGCTCGTGTTTTACTGTAAAAGTGCAAACAAACTTTTCTCTACATCCCATCTGGCTTTAGTTAGATAGTGTTGTGGTGTTTTTGGTTCAGATACAGAACATCAGAGACTGACCTGAGAACAGATTCATTTTCAGATTTCATTTTGTTTTCTGGCAGTGCTCTCTTGCCAACAAAACATAGACAAAGTCTTTTTATTTCCTGTGATGACAGCCATCTTTTGACTGACTAAAGACCTTTAATGATTTCATTGTTATTTCTTTTTTTATAGTATTTTTTGCCTTCATTCGATAGGATGCAGTTGGGAGCTGACAGGAAGTGAGGGAAGATGGCTTGCAACAAATGCCCCTGGCTGGAATCGAACCGGGGACGTTGCAGTTACATGGACTGCAACTTAAACCATTAGTCTACCAGGACGCCTCGATTTTTACTCGTTTGAAAGAACAAGAGTAAGTTGAGTGAAAAACTACCAAAGTACCAAAACAACTCATCCACACAGTGTTTCCATTGTACTTACGGGTGCCATCGAAGCGCGTAGCGATAGTGTCCAGAAAGGTGTTCTGTGGGGCCAGGAGGCCCTTCATCACCGGCATCTTGACCCAGATGTGGGGCAGCCAACAGCTGGCTGGAGGTCACACCATCCCAGAGGCAGAGCAGGTGGCTTCCAGGGGCTCTCAGCAGGTGTGGGAGGAGACTTTGAGGGTGACAGTCCAGTGCTGGTCGCGGGGACACACATTTACAGGAAAAGCGTCCACCCTTCTCCAAGAGATGCCTCTCCCAAAGACAATAGTGCAGTCTGGGAAGACTAAAATAGCTCACTCCAACAATGCAGGGACTCAGGTGTGGGGAAGCCTAGATGAGTCGAAATTAAGAGCTGCAATCACCGGCAGCTGCTCAGTCAGCAAGGAGGGATCGGGTCCAGGTGACGCTGAGATCCAAAGAGCTTTAGATCAGTCAGCCCAGCTGTTGCTTGTCTGCACCTTTCAGAGCTCATTCCAGCAGCAACGTGGAGGAAGTTGTCCTTTAAGTCCACTGCGCTTTCCATCTATTGGAGGACCAAGAATCTGCAAGACAAAAATGACAGTGCATGTGTCCACACCTCTTGCATCCCTCAGCTCAGAGCTCTGTCGGGATGCTGTGGCGGAGTAAATGCATCTTCTTGAGCTTTCTCCCTTCCTCGCTACTCTCTCTCTCTCTCTCTCTCTCTCTCTCGCTACTGCTCCCTTCCACTCCTGTGATATCACAGCCAATCAGATGCTGGCATCCTGGAGAGTGAGAGAGGGAGTGAGAGCGGAGGTGGAGGGATGGAGGGAGGGAGGATGCTTTTGGAGCAGCTGACAGCACCATTATACCCCATAGTGCTACTATCAGCACATGGCTTTTGTGTGCATGTCTGCAAATCAAGGAAAGATGGATTACCTACATGTCGGTCAATGCAGGCTATTGTATTCAGTTGGACTGTGTGCTATTGTGCTGTTTTGTCATGGGAGTCTGACTCAAGGGACATTGTTAAAGTGAGGGGGGGGTGGAGAAATATTCAGATTCTTGCATACAGTATATACTTCGCTGCGTGAGCTATAAAGACTGTAGCCTTAAAATACCATTCCTAGAGTATTGTTTCAAACTTGTCTCTTCTGGATGGAGCTGGTCCCTGACGCCCTCCCGGCCCCTACAGTATCCTCAGCAGAGAATTAAGGCTCTGGGATAAAAGCGGCTAAGAGCGGATTAAAAGGATAAGCCTGGAGATGTTTTTAATGAGGACTTGATGCTAAACACACCAAAGTAACGTCGCGTCTTAGCTCACTTTGACCCAAGCGAACACACAGCTTAGCTGACAAGGGAAATACCTCTAGATAGTGAAGGTGCTCAACCAACAATTGTTTATTTCAAATCATATCTAGTCCATTTTTAATGAATGTTGTCAACAGTAATCTCATTAGATTTTACAGTAATCAGGGAAAGATGATCCTACAATGAATTAATGTAATCGTCATTAAATATTAATTATTGTAAACCACATTAAGAAACCTGGTAATTAGGGGGTGATTTTTGAGGAGATGACTTGTCCTTTGCTTTGAATCAGTAAGTGTGGTGTTAACTGACAGGCCAGCACAGGTTTAGATGCAACGTTTTAACATAATTTGTCCATGCCACTCCAATAATGTCCGCAGCTTTTTTGCAGGAGGTGTTGACTGAAAAGATTCTATTCATTTTGAAGTGGACAATAAGAGGTTCAATTCTTTCCTTTTTTGTCACTTTGATGTATGTGGAGCTTGAGGATGGAACCAGCAATGGCACTTAGGTTGTATAGATTTACCCAGAAGCTAGAAGAGATCCTACAACAATATATCATTTTGAAGCTTTTTTTAAAATATACATACCTTTCAGCAACCTCAAATCCATATTCAAATTAGCACGACAGTCAAGATTAATTGTTGTCAGTTGTGTTTTAGGAACATATAAAGTAACCTGTGACATCATGGGTTTGAAACTAGAATTTTTTTTAGTCTTTCTATGCCTGCCAAAAAAATAAATAAAGAAATATTCACAATATATCCTCTAAACCATGCATCAAGTGTAACTTTATGGGAGTCGAGTAAACACAAACAGATGAGAAAAGAAATAGAAATATACAAGTTTCTTGTGGGGGCGTCGGTAATCTTGGAAAAGTTGAGCCGATGCAGCAGCTGCGTGGGTGTTTCCTCAAGCCAGAAATGAAGTTTGTAATCTTTAGGGTAAAAAAAACAAATAAATTTAGTTTTGAGCTTGACTGACAGTCCTGCAGATCTCTGAGATGAGAATAACCAGGTCAAGGAAGTGGTGAATGATAATGACCCTGGTTTTATACTGTATGCATGAAGTTATGTGTTTTAAAAAGCAGCAAGAACAACATGTGGTACGTGTGCGGATTTGAATAAATTCTGTCTCTGAGTGTGGGGAGAGAAGACATTTTCTGAGCTCATCATTGACACACTGTCAGTCAGAAAGTTCATGGAGAGAAAAGGTGATTAAAAATGCACAATTAACCCATCCAGCAGGCAGCACAGGTGAGCCGCATTTGGAGAAAAGGGGGAAAAAAAGATATGCAGTGAAAGTGAAAGACTGGCTCTCAGACTGTAAGAAAGTATTGTTCCCCCTCTCGGATCCTATTCAAGCCCTGGCAGCCCTTCACTGCTATCTATTTTTAATGGCTTCTCATTGTGCTTTCTTCATGTAGTCCATCCATCTCTGCTTGTCTCTAATAAAGAGGCTTATCCATTAAACATGCTCACTATCTACTCCGCAGTATAATACGACAGAGTGACGCACAGACGGCCAGGTGAAATATTATCCCAACTACATTTCCCACAGTTCTCAGCTCAGCGGGGACTGCTGGCATTTACCCTGATTTTTATTTGAATCAATCGTTTGTTAATATTTACAAAAAAGGACTCTCATTTACCATTTTAAACTTCAATGAAAATCCACAGCCCTAATCCTGATTTAAACCGTACAGTAAGATAGATAAACTCTATAGCCGGGATCATTCACTCAACATGCAACATCCCTGCTCTCAATTAAATACATCCTCCAGTCCTTCACTCAGCAAACCCATTGAGAAATCAGGCCTGTCATTCTCAGATCTCGGCTGTTTACATTGAATTAACTTGTGACTGAGCAGATGTGCTTAGACGCTCTGTGTGTTTATGTGTGTGTGTGTCTAAATCCTCGAGGCACATGAGGATGACAGACACAGGAAGACACACAGCATCTCACTAAACACCAACCGGGGAAAGACGACAATCTGTAATGAATAAACAAAAACATAGTGAAAGCATGGATAAAAAAAACTGGAATCATTGCTTATTTACCTGCCATGCTGTCATTATATTGTGCAGGAACCACAGTAATCATGCACGATAAAAATAAAACTTTCAGCACAAATAAGAAAATCTGATTCGCTTTCTACATTAAATATGATGCTTCAGCCAGTAACCAGTTAGCTTAACTTAGCATAACGACTGGAAACAGCTAGCCTGGCTCTATCGAAAGGTAACAAAATCCTCCTACCAGTGTCTCTAAAGCTCACTAATTAATGTTATATTATATCTCGTTTGTTTAATCCATACAAAAAAGAACAATTTGCCATTTTATGGGTGGTCATGTGCTGGACTATTTCTTGGCCAGGGGTAGTTACTTCCTGGAGACTCTGTTGGTTGCTTGGCAACCTGGTTAAACCACATGTCATTTTTACACTTGAGTTTTTGTACTGATTGAGCAAACCAGACGTAACGTGCTAATTAGAGAGCTTTAGAGGTGCTGGTAGGCAGATTTTGTTAACTGGCTAAGCTAGCCAGCTGCTGTCTCCAGCTACATATTTAGCAAACAGACATGAGAGTGGAATCAATCCTCTCATCTGACCTAACTCTCCGCCAGAAAGCAACTTTGTGTATTTCCCAAAATATCAAAATATTCCTTTAAGCTTCAGCACCAGCCGAGTAATACAAGGTTGACACAGGTTGGTGTCTTACTCAAGAGAACTAGAACAGCGAAGACATCTTCAGGTAACTGCTGTTACACTGTTTAAAACCTCCAGAGAGGAAAACATCTCACATCAGCTAAATGTTGTTATTTTCATTTGACTCCTGATTTGGTCCGGTCACACTATGAAGCCACAATAAAGCGAGAGGTGTGTCAAATCTCTGCTGAAATGGGACGTTACTAAAAATATTAGCCCACTTTGTTAGCGGAGAGACCTGCGGGAGAGAAGCGTGCCATGCAACAACACACGAGAGTAACAGGCTCTCAGATGTGGGCTTATCCAGTGACCAGCTGCTTATTTTCTTCACCTTCCACAACATAATAAATGACAACATTGGTAAGATAAAATATCTCATAAAATTAAATAATGATGTTGGGGTTAGTCAATATTATATTACCTCTCTACTTCAGAAAGCTATCATACTCTTGTTTGCCTGTGGTTTTATGTAATCTGATTTACAATGAGAGGCCAAAGGCACTAACAGGCAGAGTTATGACCAAGAATCCACTGTTTTAGTTAAGACAATAAGAGACCATAAGGTAAACCAGTGGTAAAACTGCTGACTTGAAGAAGACAGTATGAATAAACAGCTACTGTACAAGTCTTACAAATAGGACTAACACCCTCTAGTGGCGGCAATAAAGTCCTGGCACTGGTAATGACGTACCATCTGACTGAAGAGTGAAGAGTAAATGCAGACAGGCGCTGCAAGCTAACCCTGTGTTTGCTGCCCGCTTTCATGGGATTCATCAGGTACAGTCTACAACAGAGTAATCTTACCATTAATCTGCTCATGCAACATGAAACCTGAAGCTCGCTAAAGGAGGTCCTGAAGGAAAGCTGGCCGACACTACATTATCTGAATATGGTCATTTAGGAGGGAGAGCCTTCTGAGATTAAATAACAGAAAAATGTGGAAAATATGTAAAATTTCAGCACCAACAAATAATGTAACATGATTAACTAAAGCTACAAATTGCATACTTACCTTTACCAACCACCAGCAAAAGCTTCTGATTATGTGAAAACTCTAGTTTCACTTGTAGTCGCTTAGTTTATTAATAAGAGAATGTAAGATGCTTTTCTCTGTTGCATTCCAGCCCCACTCCATGATTACAGGCATACAGGAGGGATTTATTTTTAGATATTACTCTAGCCAAATGTTGCTTTAACCTTCACAGGTGACTGCACTAATGGGACAATGTGAATGTGGTTTTGCCGCAACATTCAATAACACCAGATGGTTATCAGTTGAAAGGATTATACTGTTAAAAATGTGTATCAATGCAAACATTTTACAAGCTTAAGCGCTGTTAGTGAGGAGAATTTTCTAGATGTTATTTTGCTTTTTCTTCAGCTGCCCTAAAAACCATTAAAATACAGAAGTAAAATTTTTTCCTCAAGAATAATCACCCCATTACTGATAAGGCAACAAAATGAAACCATGGTTAGATAAATGTATGTAGCAGTTTTCTACCCTTAACTAGAATTTTGGTACAGTATACTGTATATACTGCTATATATAGTTTAACTAAACATTTCATTAAACAAAACAACGGTAACAGTTGAACAGTTCACTTTAATAAAATTATAAATATGGACGAGTCAAATGAACATTTTTAACTGTCAATAATGAAGGACGTTGTGTTTTTGTGTTTAACAGTTCCCAAAGGCACAATTCATCAACTCATTCACGAGTAGTTGATAAAAAAAATAAACTGGAGACATTTCATTCAGTCAGCGCTCACCACAGTCAGAGTCCACAAGCTTTGTCTTGCTCTCCACAACGGGAGGTTTCAGGAAACGGTTTTTCCCAAGAGGAAGTCGGCGTATTCTTTCCTGCGCAGCACTCGGTGCATTTTGAAGGTGTTGGGTGAAGTGTTCGAGAAGGCCATGATGTGCTTGCGAAGTTCCTTGAACGCACCCTCTGCCACCAGCTGCACCCTCATTGGTCCGATGCTCCCTTTGATACGGAAAGACTTGTAGACTGCCGAGTCCTGCTGCAGACAGATGTCCAACTGGAAGGAAGGAGAGGAGACGCCACACAGAGGAAGATCAATTTCATGGTAAAGAAAAAACATGCTGTGTGTTGTAGCAGCATGCTAGATTTGTCTTACCTTGTATCTTTGTTCCTCTGTGAGGTTTCTCACACCTTTAAGCTCTATAAAGACCTGGTAATGAGGATCTGAGCCGCCTATCGAATCTCCTACAACACACACCACAGTAAAGTGAGATTCATTATAGTGCAAACTGAGCCTGACTAACCACTCAGAGGTGTGACTGAGGGGTGTAAGCGAGACGTCTTACCCATGATGCCGCTCTCAGCGCAGCAGTAGTCGACCAGCTGAGCTCCCGGCCACTGAGAAACGGCTTTCTTCAGAGCATCAAGGAACAACGCCTCAGATACTTTCTCCCCTCGAACGCTCAACATCTGACCCCGTCTGACAGAAAATGGAGGAAAATATTTTTGCTTTGTTGTGTATTTTTAAAATATAAATGCAGTGTAAGATGACATGCAGCATGTGAGCAAATATGCACTGTGTCAAAATGTACCTGTACTGAAACTCAATGATGGGACACTGGTTGTGGAATCCAACTACCTTCACAATGTCTCCAATGCGATATCTGTTACGAAGCAAATATCAGTCTCATTACAGAGTCTGAGCACGAATCTTGATATTACATAACATTATCACACTTGAGACGCTGTTCATTTGATCTTGATAGAATGCAGTCAAGTGAAACCACATCACGACGTCAATGACACGAAGCAATTATTGAAAGTAATTTCTCACTTTTTGTAGAGTATAATTTGACAAAGGGGCAGTTAACTGAACCCTCTGACCACTGATGCAACATACACTGCGACTATATTTCAGGTGTTTACTATTTTGGTTGTAAATGAAATCAGACCTGAAGAGTCCTGAAGCGTTTGTGATAACAAGCTCATAGTTCTCTCCCTCCTTCACCTCCTCCATCAGCAGAGTGTGAGGCGTCTCCTCCTCCAGGCTGCTCTCTGGCAGGAACTCGCAGAACATTGAACGAGGACACAGCATGTAGCGTCTGTTTGGTTCCTGAGGCCACAGGTTCACCCCTATTAGACCTGCAGGGGCCCACACATACAATTAGAGCTAATACAACCAACCATGGATGAGTTTTTTACTTGGAAATAGAGAAACACATAAAGCACCTTAACGACCTTTCAATGGGACTCATTTATGGTTGGTTATACCTTCAATTTACTTCAGTACTCTGAATGACTACTGATGACTGTTTTCATTACTGATTTCTGTACAAAGAAACACACATATTCATAACAAGTTACCAGTGCACCATGTATTTTCACTGCATACTGTAAATGGTAATTAAATGGTTAATGACTGGCTAACAGGGCTTTTGGCCACTTGACTTCATTCACATTTAGAGCAGCTGTTCCCACAGTGGTGTCTGGGATCAGATGTGTTCACGTGCGGGTTCCTACCTTCAGTGGCAGCATAGAACGGCGAATAGAAAGGCACTCCCTGGCAGTAGTTCTCCCTCAACATTTCCCCATAGATCTGATTGGAGCCTGAGTCCACCGCCAGCACCAGGTGGAGGTGAGGCCACAGCCGCTTGGCGATCCCACGGAAGCCGTCCTGGAAGTGGGCCCGGAGCTGAGCGGCCCTCTCCGGGTCTGGCTTCATCAGAGCCTCAAGCCTGGACCTCACTTTGGGCTCCAGAGCCAGAGCGCTGCTGACCTTTCCTCGCTCGATGTCCTCCACAAGCTCCTGCCAGCGATCCTATGGGACGCAGAGGAGATCGGAGGGAAATTACTTTTCTAATCCTTAGTCATCAAACAAATTAGCAGAGCTTTTCTTTCGGGTCAGTGGGAGCCTGACACCTGACTCAAGATTTCATCCCACTTTGAAAATGTCACGGTGGGGCTCAAACCAGGCATGCATGAAGGACACAGCTCTAAAGAACTTTTCCACATCAAACAACTTTCAAGGAGTTCATTTCCTGGTTCCTTTTTATTTTCAGTAACATTTTCCTGCTTTTTATGCCTCCAATCACATAAAGTCGAGAATAGCATGATGCAAAAGTAACACAGAAAGTGTTTTATCATGACATGCAACAATTATCTGTATAATAAATTGTGACATGAGCGGTGCCGTACCTGTAAAGCACTGAAAGCGTAGAAGACTGTGGAAGCAAAGTTGGACTCCAGTGTTCCCACACTGGGATCTTTGAGAGCAAACAGGAGATGCAGGTAGAGGGTGTCCTTCTCACTGGGAACCTGAAAGGGACGACAGAGGGCAGTACAATCCCTTAAAAACTGTTCAAAAATGGAGAATAATTAACAAATTCTACATGAAATTCAAAGGACAAAAAAATAAAAAACAATATGCAGAAACCAATAGGTAATGAGCAGTGTGTTTCAAACATTGTCAATCATACATAACAAGACAAAGCTAATCATCTTGTAAATTGTACCTCAAAGGCGGGTGCTGGGGTGGTGTAGAGGTTGAGCATGTGGCGGGAGGAGGCTGGTGTGGAGGAGTTTGGTCCAATGGGAATACCAGCCTCAGACTGGCGAAAAGTAGGCGAGTAGAAGAACTTGGTGGTGCGCTGGAGGCTGTCGGTCGCAGGAAATGCTCTTCGCATGGCGTCCAAACACACAGTCACCCCCTGGTAAAAACACACAAATAACTTTTGATATTAACAGAGCTTTATATGCATAACAACTCAGCAGGATAGGCTACAACCGTGCCAACACATCATCATCATCATCATCAAGCTTCACCTGCAGGAAGAACTCAGTGTTGGTGTCCTTGGTGCTGAGCAGCATGGCGCTGGGTCCTGACGTCCCAGAGGTCATGGCCAGGATCAGCGGCTTCTCAGCGATGATCACCTTCTCCTCTCCTGCCGCGACGCGTCTGATGAGCTCGCTGTAGTGTTCGTATGTGGTGATGGGGTGACGTGCCCGGAAGCCATCGCTGTCTGAAAAATTACAAAGTATAGCGTATATAATATGGTAAAAGTTCATTAAACTATTAAGTACAAAGTCCTTTAAGGAGCATTTTAGGGATTCTTCCTTCTCTGCAGTGATGCTGTCATTCATGGCCAGAGGTACCATTAAGGACACTGAGATATTGACTCGGTTTTGTCTCTGGGAATCTGGAAGCTTAAACAACCTGAGAGGTTTACATGTTACAATGACACATAAAATGCACATGGTCAGTGTTTTAAAGCTGGTATTTCTTGAGTCAATATTCTTACATTTCATTAGTTTTAACCAAAACAAAACAACATTAAAATAGAGGGACTTTATATTTATCCACCTGAATTCTATCCTGGCATGGACAGCACTTAGACCACGATCGAATGAAATCTTGATTTTAGAAATTTGATGTAATTTTCCAAGCAAAATATCAAATATGCCTTAGTTTAGGCTTCACACTGGCTTCACTGCTGTATTTCTTTGTCTTATATGACAGTAAATTGAATATGTTTGGGTTTTGGACTTTTAGTCAGACAAAACAAGTGATGTGAAGACATCAACTCGGGATTCAGGAAATTGTGATGGGACATTTTCCACCATTTTTATCGACCAAACAATTTAGTGATTCATCAAAAAATAAACGGGAGATTAATAGATTTAGATCAGAGTATGGGGAGATAATGTTTTAGAGAAAATAGCCAGTAACTGAACAGTTAAATGAATATAAATAATGTGAAGAAAAAAGCGCGTGTTTGGTGTCTAAAACTGTTAATTAACACTATCTTATTGTTTTCTTACCTTTTATTGAGCTGAAGTCATACTGACTTCCATAACATGTGTTTGCGTTTTTACGCAGGCGCTTCAGTAGAGTCTCCTCCTGGACTTGCTTCACGTTGAGAGTATCGGCTTCAAGTTTCCTCCTCTGCCGCCTGCCCAGCCAGCCCACTCCCTTCACTGCCAGATACTGACTGAGCAGACTGCTTAACGTCCGGTTTTCACCTCTCATCTTCGAGCGCATGTCCCTCCAAATGAGCACCATCCCGGCCAGAGAACAGACACCGAGGGCGGCGGGCAGAGCAGGCGGCATCGCTGTGGAGAAGAGCCGGTGACGGTGTTACACAAGGAACGTAAGAGGCAGATGAGTCAGGTGGGGGCGCTGTTAGCCACCATTACACCGTTACTTATTTCATCTACAGTTAAGGCAGCCAACTTTACACTGTTGCATCAGGCTGCCATTACAGCGACCCTTAGCATCATTTCACACATTCAGCTTCATCATAGTAAAGCCCCTTACCCTGATTTTGTCCAATGATGGCGACAACAACCGATAAAACCGCAAAACAAAGCGGCACAGCAACGCGAAACCAAGAGAAAGCCATCTAGAACAAACAATGTGACCTTACGTTTCTGCGGTTTAATAATAACGTTTAAGCTGCATTTATGTGAACAACAGAAGAGCCTGAAGTTTTGCTTTCGCAGCCGTTAGACCTTCTTCCGTGTTTGGGTCTCAGCCTGTCGCGCTGATTGGCTGACTATAGGATGACGTACGTCTGTCTGATTCACACACACACACACAACCAAAACAAACCAAATCAAAACTTTTTATGTGGGAAAGTTAGTTCAAATTTAGCTGTTTTTATAATGTTCGGCAAATTCCCAATACATAAAATGAAATGGAAAGTTGCAAATTATTAAATTTCCTTAAATTTATTATATTTATATATATATTATATTATATTTTTTTTCCTTATATTTATTAAATTTATTTTTACTGAATGTAAAGAGCTCCCTGCATTTCCCTCATTCCTAATGTTTATGTTTGTAATGCTATAATTAGATTCCCTGGCGCTATATTTACTCTTTTTGTTCCTATATACATGTATATATTGTATGTTACTGTACTTTGAAAAAACAAAAAACCCAGTCACACTACTGTTTCCATGGTCAAGAATAAACTGTCACACTTAAACAAAACTATATTTATTTATTATTGCTTAGTTATATTTTTTAAATAATTTACAATGTTTTTATGCCCAATAATGCACCTTCCATCTAGCTGCTGAATAATGTCTGTATGTTTGTTGATACAGTTCAATAAAGAAGAATCTTTTATCTGTTTCCATTATCTGTAAATACTTGTTAAAGGCACTGCACACACACACAGGTGTTTTCACTTATTCTGGCTGAGTAGCCCACTGCTCAGGTTGAAGTTGGGCGGAGCTGTGCTGGGATTTACATGAGGTCACCAATCTCAATGCACCAATAGTTGAAGTTTGACCTGCCTTAACAGGTGCAACAGGAGAGCGTGGGAGATGTCAATCAAGCCCAGTCTGTACACTCCCACACAGTCCTGAGAGGAGGTCTAATTAGGTACAATAAGTGAGAAGACCTGTTGGGGTGGACCATAGGTGTGTAGGGGCTTTAATATGAAAGAATGTTCTGTTTGTAGATAGAAACAGACTCCTCATTATTTTCTTAGTTGATAATTATTATTTTATTATTACTTACATACAGTATGTTAAAGGCATTTGTTTGAGTGTATGATGCACTGGAAATATACAGTGATTATTAGCATGATTTATATATCAGGTACAGAATTTATTAGGTGTGTGATTACTAATTTGAAAAGCAGTGACATCAACAGAGCAGTAACATTAATTGTCTTGTCCTGAGCTGCAGAGCATGTAATGAATCCCTCTTGCCTCTGGCTGTACATTAGTCCACAGAAACCCCTTCATCAGCTCTCCTCTGCAGAACCTGCGCACAGATCAGAGCAAACACTGAAACCTTTGATGCGCTGGAGATTTTCATTCAGAGAGATCTGCAGTTTGCTCACCTGTTTCATCTCCACAGTGACAGCTGATAATGAAAGAGCACAGGGAATTATGTGGTGCACATGAAATGATAAATGCATGATCAAGCTTATTTTAGATTGTCTTTTTTTTTTGGACAAACCTGCCCAACAAGAAGAGGGTAACCCCAAATGTCGATCACCAGACGCGCCGTGGAGCAGCTCAGCCAGCCACGGCACCTCAGTTGGGTTGTCAACAAAAAACTCCTCTGGTTCGTCCACACACAGCTCAAACTCTGCCACAGCCAACAGAAACACATTGTATCCTCTTGATTTCCAGCCAAAAATACCACAATTATCACTGTTCATGTCTTGATTTGCCCTATTAGCTTGTAAATTTCCAGTGTCAAAGTAGTGAGGTGCATTTTACAGAACTTAATGGACCAGTTAAGCAGCTGTAATTGTTCTCTGCACTGTCTGTTTTTATATTTATCTTCATTATCATTTATTGTGTATTCCAAGAAACATTTAGTGGAATAGATTATACAAGATGGGGAGTACAAAATGACCTGCTACGTCTTGTTTTTTTTGCTTTCAGCCGACCTGTGACAGAGACTTTATCTTCCTCATCATCATCCTCCTCCTCCTCTTTGGACCAGGCTGTGGTTGTTTCGACTGCAACGCTGCAGTCAGACTCGGAGGATGTGAGGCTGTTGCTCTGGAGTCTGTGTTTTAAGCGTGTTGTGTCACAGATGTAGGCCTCTTTGCAGAACTGACTGGCTGCAGAGAGACGGATAAAAAGAAAAAGACTTTGTTTTTCCTGATGTTGTTTTCAAACTGCTTTGGCTGAGGATGAGAACAATAGACTTCATGAGGTTTTACCAATGATGTACTTTGGTTAAAAAAGATATTTATTGAATCCTTGTTAAGAATCACTTCTCACGGGACAAAAGTCACAATATTAAACCTTGATTGGCTGATGGTACCAGATGTTGTGTTAAATTTAACAGTACTTTATTGAAAGGAACCAATCAAGTTGTGATGAGTTTGAAATGAAATAGCTTATATTGCAGCCACTTGTGACTTCTTGGGGACATTTAGGATAAAAAGGACATGAGGACTGATCTATAATTGGACTTATATTAACTCCTGCACGTATTCTAGCAAAGGAAGGGCATGGATATGAGATTGCTGACCCTGCATGTCCTCCAGCTGTTGGATGTAGCCGATGGCATCTCTGGTGTTGATGTGGAGCCGGTGACTGTCACTGAGGTGCCTCAGGACGTGTTTGGAGTGGAAGACTGATGGAGTGTAATACACCAGCTTAGGGAGGCACAGAGAGCCCACTGCAGCGATTTCAAACCTGCTGCCCTGGAGAGCAAGAGAGAGGTGCAGCACAATCCAAAAAGAGAGGTAGAAGAAGAGTTAATGTCGTGTAAGTGGCAATATGCAAGTTTAGGTAAATATATGTGTGCTTATGTGGTCTTTAGGACCAACCTGGAAAGTGAAGCGGTCAATTTCGGTCCAGGAAAAATCATACAATAGACACTGCTTCCCTTCCACCTCCTTAAATACAATCAGATTACCTTCTTAATAGGTGCAAACTCAGAAGTAAATTGATTGTATTTCCATCTAAAAGTCAAACCTTTCAAGAACGAATGTGTATACACAAAAATATATTCTGTCACTGTGGAGGACCCACCTGATAAATGTGGACTCCTTTCAAAGCCACACCAAGAAGGATTGAACTTCTCAGCTCTTTCTTCTCCTGCACATAAGATAACAGATGAGGAAGCAGAGTTTAGAATATAAGACATGAGCTCATATAGCAGATGTTGCAGGAGAGATTATGTTTCCTCCATCATGGCCCCATAAATGAGGAGCCATGATGAGGCCAAACAGGCGATACTATTTTCTTTTTTCATTCAACCAAATTCTAATAAATTACCCACATGAGTTAGACAGACAAATAATGAAGAATGTCAAGGGCAAATCAGCCACCATCTCTCTTAGTTTTAACATAAAAGGACCAGTGATGTTATAGTTATTAGGGCCTTGTAAAAATGTAAAATTTAAGCTTCAGTTGTATATGTTTTACACACCATAAGGCTTACTGTAAATGAGTCATTCTTACAACTTTCCCCAAAAATTACACCAATGGCTTCTGAGATACTGTGTTTGTTGCATGGACACAGGCTGTCTGAAACTTCTGTGGAGTACAGTTACAGTATTCTGGAGGTTTTCTTTGGTTAATTTAAACATTAAGTGTGTGTGTGTGTGTGTGTGACAGACATGTCTCATCCTGTAGAAGGTGACTGGTCCATCCTGCAGGCCGCTGGCCTCTTTTATAAACTGCAGGACGGCTTGGCTACGTGACACACCTCTCAGCTCAGCGTGTAACACCGGGCCGTGCTGGAGCAGGAAGTCTCGTCCGCGATGCTTTATCAGCTGAGCACACAAGCATGTTACAATACACACACACACACATAAACGTTTTTATGATTTCTAAGGAGAGGTCCAAATGGTTACACATTTTTTTTTACCCAAGAGGGGAAGTAATCTTCAGGAAGAAAGTAATGCCTGTGTTTTCTCTCCTCTTCATCATGGCCCTCTCTCTGCTCCAGATCTCCGACTTCAGCTTGAAGCGCAGAAGCTGCCAGCTGGAAGAACAAAGCTTCCTGGTGGCGGCTCTGTGAATGCAGCACCTTCTGCCTCAGCTCAGCGTAGTACAGCTGCTGCACTTTGCTGCTCCTTAAACAACCACATAAGACATCAAGTTACAGAGGTTGTCTCTGTATTATGGGAGTTCATTATCACATCATTTCTTTTCACTGATTGGGCAGAGCAATCATGGTTGGTAGATGTTCAGATAGATGAATATTCTTCAGACAAAGATGCTGATGGAGGACCAACTTACATTATGAGCCGCCCACTCTCTACATAATACTGCACTCTCAGGAATAAGATGAATGGGACCTAGAAATGTGGAATAAATATTTCAAAGAGAGTCGAAGAGAAATATTGCTCAAAACAAACAGAAATCATGTAACAAAGACCTGATGTGTATTACGTTGTAAATGAATCCCTGAACAATAATGGGACAAAGAGTAGTTTGTACAGAACATCTCCCTAGATACAAGGCAAAATACTATACATTACCACATTATGTAAGTTCAAGAGTTCATGAGGCGCACTGCTGCATGCAGAACAGTAGGAAAATATTCTGAGCAAAGGATTGCAGAGCTTACATACAAAAACTTCAGAAATAGCAACTGACCATTAAGGATCCTCTGTTCCATCTTTTGCCAAAGTACTTGCTCAGCTTTTGCTCCAAATCAAGAAAGAGGTATTCATTATCTGAGGAAAAAATGCACACATTAAATTACTATAGCGCTCGTGATTATCTTTAACTTCACAGGCTCCTGTAAGTTCATTCATTACCAGCAGCCTCCCTAAATCTCAGCATCGAACGATAAATTAATTCAAAACATTTTCTCTTGAACTCCCACGCAGACTCTGACTGACCTCTGAGAACAGCCAGGCCAAAGACTTGGAGTTCACTGACGCCGAGCTGCTTCAACACACTACTCAACACCTCGTGGCCTCTGGCTCTCACCTAAAAAAAATAAACACACACACACACACACCAAGAATAAGTACATAAGAGTATATGACACATCCTGTGAGCTTTGGCTTCACACTGATACAGTATTTTGGCTTTGTGATATCAGCATTTTGTTTATTATGGGGTATCAGACAGTTGATATGGTGGAGATCCCTCCTTGAAAACAGATACTGTAAAATCTGCAATTTGTTGTTACAGTAAGTCAGAATGTGAAGGATTTACTGTATATATTCCAATGATAAAAAAGTTAAATCATCTTAAATCTGTCAGACTTCATCCAGGATTTCATTATTTTGAGATTATATGAGTTTTACCGTCCTATTAAGGTAAAAATGCAGCTTTAGAAGCTTTTCTGCTGAGATTAACAGTTTGAAGGAGCACACTTAATGTTGAAATGATTCACCTGTTATATAATACTGGCACATCATTGACAGTAAAATGTTCAGTATCAGTCTTCAAAAAACCACGTCATATGATGTTGATAAGCCTCGCTAATGTCAAATTAAATCTGGGGTCTATATATTTCTCCAGTTCCAAGTGATGCACTGGAATCAAAGACTAAATAATATAAAAAAGGACACTGAGGCTACTCACCCCGACGGTACAGTCCAGGTGCTGCTTGTTTGGCAGAAGGGTGCACACTTGTCGTTTCTGCGTCGTCCTCATGGTCACAGAAGCTTCAGCTCGTCTCAGGCCTTCATATATCCTCCTCCTGTCCTCCCACGGGCCGAACAAAACAAGCGCACCTTCCTCCCCGACCTGACCCGTAATGACTTCTGACTCTTGTTGATATGAAACAGAGAAAAGCATCAAATCCTCACATTGCACAGGCTGCCACCAGAGGACGCTTGGCATTATTGCTTGAAAAATGACTGAAACTATGAATCAATTGTCAAAATAGTTGCAGATGGATTTACTGTCTATGATTCATCAATTAATTGGGCTCTATTTATTTCTTCATTGTTGTATATTTTCACGTCAAAAAAAACCCCAGAATACTCAAAGGGGCTACAAAAACAAGAATGCGTTAAGTAAAAGCCGAGGCGTTGGGGTGCTTCTGGACGTGCTGGACGCTGCTTCAAAACTGTAAAAGATACCGACATTATGGCAAGAGAAATGGTGGACAAAACAGGAGTAACTGTAAGAAGTGCCTGCAAAAAACATGACCTCAACTGTCAAAATTGAGACATATAATAGGGCAAATTCTTTATATGGAAAAAAAACCCAAAAAACAAATAGACTAAGAGGTAACATGGTTGAAATGTTAAATCAACATGCAGTGATTAACAATATCCTACCAACTGTACCTGAAGTAAACTAAGCTTGCTCTGTTTATTTAGATCAGTATGTGTCTGTGAATATGTATTTATTCTTTCTATTATCATATTTTATTTTTTGGGCTTTTCTTTTCTTCTAATGGATCTTTCACTAAAACGAAAATATTTTGTAATTACGCAGTTACTTTTGAACTGATGTCAATGAATATCAATAAAGAGAATAAAAAATAAAAAAAAGAAGATATTGACATTGATACCCACATTTATGGTCCCACCCCCCCACCGAAAATAAATAAAAAGACAGACAAGAGACCACTGTTAATCTATCATTAATTTATTTAAAAACAAAATCTAATAATGCCAATTGTGCTTTGCTCCCAGAAAGCAAGAACAGAAAAAGTGACACTTTTTAGTAGCTGGTGATTCTTCTTACAGTAACCACAAGTTCTCTGCTCTTGTGTTGTTTTTTTTTAAAGTTACAATCTACAGTGTTCTTTTGGATTCCCACACGAAATAACCTGTTAACATGCACAAAAAAACAGAACAAAAAACACAACCAAAGAACACTACAGAGCTTTAGAAAGGCACCTGCTCCCCAGATACAGGCATTTTCTTTTTATCCTACAAAGTTACATAGTTGTACAGGGATGTTGTTAATGCAGCTTCAATAGCGACGAGTCTCAACAATCCCCACGAGCAGTTCATAAAAACTGTATCGTGTCTGTACCGACTTAATGAAGTATTCTACCTTTTTGACCTTTTCGGGGACAAATGAGATACATTCAAGAGGTAACAAATTTAACTTCATCTCCTACACAAACAACTACCTTTCACACACTAGACTGTAAAATACAATTCTCAGGTTAAGTAGAGTTCACATTGAAGTGTCGATGATTAAAGGCGACCAGCGGAAACATGCAGTACAGTACGTAGAGTGGTTTTATCTTGGCGGAGGGGTCCCTCTCGGTGTGGGGACAGATTGTGGGCTCAGAAATGCTTTGAATGTCAAGATGCTCCCTCTGCACTTGAGCATGGACTCTTTTTTTGGGGCACTCTGATCACATTCCCATTTAAATAACTTACTTTTCTGTTCTTCAACATGCTATGGGTGTCATCCACCGATCCTCAACAAGTAACCTTTTCCATTTCAAGGATATTTCGCACGTAGATTTGAAAAACTGCATGAAAATATGCAGGTTTATAATATTAAATAAAGCTGAATGTTGAGAAAAAGCATTTACTAACAAGCAGTGGTGTAGACCACTGTCAACAAGTCATTCAGCATAAATATTCATTTAAATGTTTATCATTTCCCATTTACTTTATTGCCCTGACAGATCAAGAATGTTGGGATCTAATATTCACACTGTCTTCACATTATCAATCTGAGATTTGTGTTAGCATCCTCTCTAATAATGCCAACAATTCATCAAACTTACTCTGCCCTCTCCAAACACACTCCTTCTTCTTTTTTCTATCAGATGTGTGCGCTCATGCGCCAACATTAACTTGGATGTTGTACATTTATGTTCATGTTCAATGCAAAATGTATTTGGATTTAGAATTACACACATAAGACAATACCTAAATATTGAGTCCTCTCGTGTTATTTTACAACAAAAATGAAAACTGGTAAATGTCCTGCAGCTAAATGCACAGGTACTGTGCAGTGAGGTTTCACTATCAGGTTTTAATTTCACTCATGTTTTACTTTGGTAGTTTTGGTATGATTTTTGATTTTCATGATCAACACAATCTGTTACCACTGAGTTTTTATTCCCAAGCTTTCTGACTTTTTTGACGTGCATTTTTGAACAAAAACTGAAATTATGTGTGTTTATAGTATATATTTAGACTGTTTTTTCCCCCCAGTGGTGATGAAAATGTGAAGTGAAGCATTGCTATAACCAAGAAAAATAAAGAATAGGTAAACCTGACAGTTAACGACTATTATTATATTATTATAGTATATTATAATAGTAATTATTAGTTAATTACTATTTAGTTTTCAGAAACATCACTGCTCCTCGCCGCAGTCTGCATTTAAAAGTAAACAAAGGAGAAAGACGTCCTCTCCTTTCTTCAAGAGTTTGTTGACAATTGCACAGTGGATATGTACCATTTATTTTTAAATCACACTATGCAGTTTATCTGTCGTGCGAATGCCCAACCATTGGAGCAAATCAAGCTCTCTCAGCAGTGATGCCATAACGGCTTTCATACAGTGTGTTTATAATACAGGGGGAAAAAAAAGGTGGTTATCCCAAATCTCTGCTTTCCCTGAAAGGCAAGACCAAAGAGTTTCTGAGCTTGTTGCATCTGAACTTAAGTGGATGTGATGGCTGGTATTAAGTATGCTGTGCTACGTGACATTCATTGAAACGTGAAAAAGGTGGTACACAAACACAGAGATCAAAGTCACTTTTCATCAGTACCCATGACGAAAAGAGTAACTGAATGCACTTAGATATCAGTGGTTTGAATGCACTTAACTGTAGACGCTTGTGATTTTAGGCTTCAACTGCGCTGGACTTTCAACAGGTACATTTTGTGTTTGCCAAATAGATTATTTCTGCACTGCTGAACTGATCTGCTGCTTATTTTTTGATATCTTAAACCAGTAACTGTGCAGTGTAACGGACCAAAACTGTCTTTAAAGAGGATTAGATTAGATTTTGATATTTATTTTTGTAAATTTGGATATGTACGCAATCTTTCTATCTAATGTTCCTACATTATTAAATTTAAAGACACCAGAGTGCATGTATTTAAATGCACTACAAATGAGAGACATTGTTCTTGTGGCCTATGTACAGGAATTTGTTAGTTAGCCTTTCATCAAACTACATTTTGACATGTTTTCTACCATATGATAGTAGAGCGCACTGAAGAGAATACAGCAGTTTCACAAACGAGCAGAAAGAGTTAACATAAAAATGCCTTTGTTGTTGGTAATGTCTACCATTATTTTCTATGCATATTTTGCTTGTTCACTTGTATAGACGAAAGGCAGCTTGCTTTGTTCGGATTGCTGTAAAAGTGAATCTTATTTACTAACCTGCTTGAGTATATTTTCTGATAGTTTAAAATCTTGATCATATTAAAACCTCATGACTTCACTGGCAAAGTTCACAAAGAGAGGATGAGTCCTAGAGGTACCGCTTCAAAGAACGATACATGTGTTTTATCAGCGGCACAGTTCTAACACAGGGGAGCCATAGACTGGAACAAAAAGGGAAGACTGGCTTCAAGTCTCTTCCGGCTAACAGCTAACAGTTAGCGGCTGTTACGTGAAGGCACTTCCTGGTAAAGCTTTCCACAGAGTAGCACCTGGGATTGTTTAGAAGTAACCAGTAGAAGCCCTTTATTGGAAGGAGCCTGGGGTCTGAGCTGGGCTGAAAGGTGTCTCGGTCACAGCAGGGTGAAACCTAAGATGTACTGCAGGAGTTTGTTCCGATTGGCCTGAGGTAGAAAGGTGCTGCTCAGCTCCAGAGTTGTCACCCGGTTCTCTCTTCTCTCCTTCAGGACCTACAGAAAGTCACAGCACAGGAGAAGACATGTTAACTCCAGCTGGAGGAACGTGGACACCACCCAAACCCTACTTTCTTAACACTATACTGTATTTTAACTTGATATATATATATAATGAACCCACAATTTAAAGTCAGACACACTCTTACCCCAAGCTCTTTGAATGTCCTCACTGTGTTCTTAACCAAGTAATGAGTTGCACTTTCACCTGGAAAAAAAGAGATTAGATAAGACTCAGAAATACCAATTAAACCTGCTCATGACTGACATTATGAGACTTGTGTGTCCATATAGCATAGATCTAGTGAGAGCACATTAGTTCCAGTAACTGTTGTGGTTTAATGACTTTTCTTTGTATTATCAAAGGATGAAACATGGAATAATTACGCAGTGCCCTGTATTTGTTTATTCTAATTGAAACTAAGCTGGGATGATTGATTTGCAGTGTACAGTAAGTGTACAGTATGTGGGGAAATATTGCAGTATTACCATAAGCAGCCACTCCTCTCTCTGTGCGGGTGAGCAGGTATCTGAAAAGCCTCTGGGTGAAGTCGGACTCAGCCATGGGCTGACTCAGACTGTGGACGAAGATCGCAGCCCCGCTGTAGGCCTCCAGCACGGGGCTGACAAGTCGCTGTAGGAAAACAAAGAACTCCTGGTGCTCTGCAGAAACGCTTACCTGATTGACACAAAAAACAAAACAGGAAGAGAAAGTAAGTGATTGGATGTTGCCTGATCAAACACAACTTGAAAACAGTTGTAAAAGTTGGTGCCATGGTGGCGGATCTGTTGGCTTTAATAAATCAGTTTAAAATAGTCAAATAAGACAAGTATTAATACTAAACTAGACCTTTAGGTAGCGATCTCTCTGCTCCTCTCCAAAGTCACTGTCCTCGTCCTCCTCGTCGCTTCTCCAGGAAAGGGGCTCAGGAAACTTTTTGGGCCAAGGTTCCTCTGTGGGGCTGGGACTCAGTTCCTCCTGGTCCTCCTGACAAACACAAACACCCACACGTTAGACCATCTGGGCCATGAAAAAGTCCCACCACATATTGCACGTACAATTATTAACTTCCAGCATTAGTCACAGTGGTCACTTTCATTTTTGTCCACCAGCAGAGAGGTTTGTATCTTTAAACTGACCTCTGCTACGTAGAGAACTCCATACTGGATCAGCCGGGTCACTGCATCGTGAAAAACCTGGTAAATAGTCTGACAGGGCTGTGGGACAGAGAGGAGGAGAGGGAGAGACACTGTGAAACAGGAAACAAACCATGTGGAGTTGTATTTAAAATCTGTTTAATTCTCAAGAGCATCAATGGGAACAACAACCAAACTTTACCCAACAGTACTAGTGTATACTTCTACTATGTGACTATCAGTACTGCTCTGTGATCATCAGTTAGAGACATTTTAAATTGATTAATCAGTCAGTGACAGGATGCCTTATATGTGCAAAGTATGATGGCATTAGGTTTGATGAAGATCTAATGTTGATATGAGTTGGTCATAATAAAGTAATATTTCACTTCAGACACTGCAAACAAGCAAATAGAGACATGAAGGTGTTTGTTTTACAACTTTAAGAAGTACTTCCAAATGGCCTCTTGCTACTTGCTGGACTCATTTTGTACAGTGCAAAGTTTAGAATGATGGCAACAATGTGCCGGACTTACTGGTGCCACAGTCACCTCATTAATCAGGAAGTGGGAGAGCCCGGCGGCCTTGCGGATGAGTCTCTCCTGACTGAGAGGGAGGCTACTGGGACCACCGGGCTGGTGATCAGACTCTGATTCCGTGACCAGCTCCCGCTGCAGCGACAGGATGCTGCAGGCTGGAGACAAATCACAGAGACAGTTAGTGGAGAAGAGTTCTAACATCTAGGCCTGGGAAAACTAGCTTTTGACTGATCAACAACACACCACTAAACAAGTCACAATAGGCTTATTTTCAAAGGTATTATTCAAGCTTTTATTTATAGATACAGTATGAATGTTGGGAGAGGACTGTTTAAAGAGTAGCTAAAAGACAAAGATCAGTGCCTCTTGGCTCAACATACCAATAATTGCATCAGAAATAAAGACATGGAAAAGGCCATTGCTATAGAAGTTGAGCTCGAAAAGCGCTGGTACAGTTTGATTGGGTGCGATGGTGAACTCTCCGTTGCGATTCGCACTGCTGGTCACACTGACGCAGTTTCCCAGCAGGTGGAGGGCACGCATGACCACATCCTCTGAGTTTCCTGAAAAGCCCAGATCAAAGTCCCGTGACAGGATCTCCTCCTTCATGTTGAAGAAGTCTTCCACCAGCTTGGACAGCACCACCCCCTGGAGCAAAGTGGAGGGAAAACACTAGCTCAAAAAATTTGAAAGCCAAGATTCAGTACAACTAAATAAATACAACTAAATGCTAGACTGGGTTTAGTTTGTTGCATGCAGCACTGGCTAATTCCTCAGGACAGAAAGACAATTTCAGTAATTGTTTTCTGCTGTCACCCACTTACATCAGTGTGCCTGCAGAGGGCAGAGGCCCACAGCTAATGTACAGAGGTGGTGAGAGAGGATGCAGGAAGAGCAAGATCTCTAACAGAGAGAGACATTCATTACTACCATGCAGAGGTATGCGACATTTGGGATCACCTTGGTGTAAGGGAGGGAGCATGATGGGCAAGAGGTGGATGAACAGGGAAAAAATAGAGAGACAAAAATAGGAGAAGAAATCTGAGGAACAGAGGAGTGGAAAAAAAAGGAAAAAAGGGAAGAGGGTGCAGGATACAGTTGCTAAGCACCAAGAGAGGAGGTTATAGAGAGGACATGAAAGACAGCCAGACTTACCTGTCTGTGTCTGTACAGCAGCAGACAGGCTACAATGTGGGTAGACATGATCGCTGATGACTTATTAGCCGCTGTGAGGGAAGATACAAAGAGGATAGAATCTATAAATATATATATTTTTTCAATTTATAAGACAATAAACATGTGAATATTATGGTGTTAAGCATCTGACTTGAAAGTCTCTTACATCAGACACTGGTGGAGGTTATGACAACAACTAAAAGAGTGTGTGCAGATGGGAATCATTGACAATCTACGACTAACCATATGTTGTAACACATTTTAAATATTATATATTTTGCACATTTTATTCCCTTGGCATCTTTCTGTCTTAAAATAAGTTCTTAATCATAGAATAACGTGCAATGTACCAGGTTTGTCTTGGGTAATTGGGTATGACATTTTCTTTGAACAAACACAGGGTTAAAAAGATCCAAATGAGTTGATTATAATGTTAACATATTAGACAAACAGAATAAACAATGTAGTGTGTGTGTGTGTGTGTGTGTGTGTGTGTGCTTGTGTGTACACGTGTTAAGACAAGGGTTACTAGTGGTTATCTTTAGCATAGCTCAAGTTCAGGGTTGTGAAACATGTGTGAGCACTGGTACTGCATTCCTTCTCTCTTCTGCTTCTCTATCCTCCCCTTCACCCTATTGGCTGGAAACAACATGCCATCCAGCTGGAGGCTTTGCGATTGGCTGAGAGTAAAAAGCGAATGGGCCTAGCGTAGGAGAATGCAGCTGAATGAGCTGGGGAGAACCGGTTTCTGCGGTGCTACCCTGGGGCAAAAAGCCCTGAGTGATGTGAAGCAGGCGGACTGATGCTGTGCTGTGTTGGATTTCAATTAAAGGAGGCAGTATGATGGATAATATTTCATGAGTGCTGCAGGTGTACCTTTAACACAGGGTGAAAAGGAGACGCATGTGCAGAAGAAGATAAAAGAGGAATGGCTAATACAGCAGCAAGCATGTGCTCCAATTTCTAATAAATGACATGTGATAGACTAAATAGTACCATATGACACTTAGCTGAATGTGGTCAGAAGAATGAATAGGATTGTATTGTGATGACTCATGACCTCTGTCACAAGTCAGTCTTACTTGATGTCTTTTGATACTACAAGCTAAAAATATAGAGATATAAGTTGCACTGTGACTTTGAAGTAAGCAGCTTTAGTTAACAAACTGGAGATTCTTGGTGAGGCTGATAAAATAAATATAAATATTGTATAAAACAGGGCTATAGTTAGGGTGTGGTAAATCCATTGGCTGTGGGGTTGTGAGCTCCTTACTGAAGAGGACGTGCTTGGCCAGGTTGTTAATAAGTTGTCGTCTTAAGATGTCATCGGGCAGCTCTCTGTTCAGCTGCTCCTCCTCCTGCCCCTCAAACAGCTGAGCATCGGGTCTGGAATAATAATAACAACAACAACACCTCAGCATGTAAACATACAGTTTGACAAGTGTCTTATTATGTGAGCTTGATGTGGTGTGCATAATTTAAAAAGGTGGTTTTCACATCACAACAAACACTACACCGGTTCATTTCACAAATGAGTTTCATTCTCTCTTGTTGAACAGGTGTTTATAACATAAGCACTATGGCACTATGATTGAAACCACCAATATAAGTTTTAATAAAATATTTAGATGATAGTTTGGACTCAGAAAAACATGACATGACTGTAAATAGAAGGGCACCAAAAAGGCTTGAGCCTGCCCTGTGTACTACTTTCCTGCACAAAGGCTTTATGCTGCAAACAAACTGCCCTTTGTGTTTTAAATAAACACTAATCTGAACCAAAGTAAAGTTAATATCTTACCAAATGTGATTATTAATTTACCATTTACCTCCTGAACTTGTGGCTGTTTCTGCTCACTTTTACTCTCTCCGTTTATGTCCAGGCTTATGGCACAGTCATTACATGTCTCAGCCAACCATGCCACGTGAGTGTTATTATACACACTGTAGGGCACATTTTATGAAATAGCATTTGATACTTGTGTCCAGAGGCTTTTCAGTCGGCTCTGCTGGCACGAGTTCTGAACTTGTGACTCCAGACCAGGTGGGATGACACGCTGCTGTCCTTGAGGACGTGGTGTATGGCTGTATCAGTTTTAATATTAAGGGACAGCGCTGAACTGAAGTGACCCCTGCCAATGCTAACTCAAGTGCTGTGCTCAGATGTCAGATAACAGAGCCTGCTGTGTAGTAGCAGGAGGAAGAAGTCAAGTTTGTGACATGAGGGTTTATAATATTACAGGTGGGACTGTGGGACTGCTGGTTTGTGCATGCGTACTGCTCAGAGGAGGATATAACTGATGGTCAGAATTGGAAGTGTGTGTGTTTGCCCTTACTGTGCAGAAATAATGGTGGGCGTCAAGGTGTGCTCCAGGGACACGGGTGGGGGAATATGGCGGCTTCTCTGGGAGTCCAGGTACTCCTAGATTTGACACACAAAAGGTTCATTACAAACTCAGACAGACAAACAGAATGATAACTGAGTGCTGGCTACAAACTTTTCTAAAACTTATCTCCAGTTTAAACTTCATATAAGCTCTTTTTTTTGTAATGAGTATGATGAGAAACCAAAAGAAAGCAGGATCTTTCATTGTTATATTTGTTCATTTTGAAGCTTTAAAATCAAGAGTGATACCTGAAACCTGTTATAGTTGTAGCTTCTCTATACCAAGCTCCACATGTGGCCATAACAGCTCTATCTGTATAAAAGCTGATGTAAATCTGCAATCAGTCACCTTTAGGGAGAAGGGCTGGTTGAAGTCAACTCGGACGCAGCCGTAGTTCTTCCTCAGCATCCTGAACACTCCACATGCTATTCCCCACAAACTCTCATTCTTCTTAGGCTTGCCCTGGTGGGATTGAGGATGGTTAACAATATAGACTTGATAATCATCATAACATCATGTACTGTAAGACTACCCAGTTAAAGTTATCTATCCCACTAACAAACAAAATCTTTTGTCCCCTCATTTCCCTACAGCTATACTATATAATACTATAATATCTATTTGATTTTTTGAATGAGGAAGACAGCTTTGTTGCCAAAGCAAAAGGACACAGACAACAGACATCATCCAAGCGCTTACCAGCTGCTCGCTATTGTAGTTGCCCTCAATAATGCGATCATAAGAGATGCCAACTGGCACCACCAGTACGTCTGCGATGGACCCAGTGCACAGTGTGTCTACCACTATGGAAAGCATTCCTGCACGCGCTGTAGACGGCTTACCGCTGCGGGAGCGGGTACCCTCCAGGTAGACCTCCAAAAACTGCTGCTGATGCAACAACTCCTCTGTATACTGAAGGAAGATTGATGAAACACAGAAAATGTTAAAATGTTGGTGGGATAAAGATGAATAACGAAAGGTGGCAGTGGATGTCAAAAGTGAGACAAATGTGTACACACTGTGTGTAAAGGTCATAATACTTTTAATGAAAATTCAATTCGCTGTGAAATCTTTGACATTCTAAAAAGCAACACTGACTCCATTACAAGGTGGAAGTCAAGTTGAATGAACGCTGTGCAGCTGCTGTATATGCAGCCTGAATAAAAGTTAAAAATGAGTGGTGGTCACCAACAGTTTGACCCCCAAACACACCGCAGGGAACTGGGCACGTGTCAAGGCAGCCATGTTGTGTAACGTTATCCATCTGAGCACAGTATATGTACACAGCTGTCTCTCGCTATGTAGGCACTTCTGAGAAGAGGTGCTTTGTCCTGAAATGGATTCTGGCTGTGGCATTTAGAGTACGCTGTGAAGAGGACAGACACCCAGGTTTGGCTTTCACAGGAGCAATTGAAGTTAGAGCAGCACATGGCTTTTTTTAATGCTTCCACTTCTGAGATTGGCCAATCACATTTCTGTGAGCGATGCCAGATTCAAATCTTATCTTCTAACTAAAGTATGACGTGGTCCACTTTCCACAATTATAGTGGCAAACTTGTATACTCTGTTTAGTGGGATGTGTGGTAAAATATTGAAGGTACAAAGAGTTAAAACGTAGTTGCTCATATGTCTTCAGCTGATAAGTCTTATCTTAGAGGCACAATACACAACCTTTGTTGCTTTCATTGCTCTCAACTCTCTTCCACAAACTCCAAACACACACATTAACAGCCATTCTCAACTCTGACAGACTGGTACAATTAGGTAAATCCACTAAGCAGCCTAGATAGTAAAAAGCACATTTAGAGACGTCATGCTACAAGTAGCTTATGATGACAAAGCATTAATATGAATTAACGGTTCAGGTTTTCTCATTAGCAGAAGCTTGTTAAATCACATTATCCAAATGCTAGAGCTGAACAAAAGGTTCAGATTCCGGTTTTAAATCAGCTCCTAATGTCTCATTCAGTCTATTCAAAACGCTTGTGCACCAGTGGTGACTTTCTTGAGATGCAAAATACACTTGTCAGGGTGGAAATACAGTGCAACCAGTGTCACAGTTGGAAAGAGTTAAATTATTTGCAAAACCTGTTTAGTTTACATTGACTTACACAGCTTACGCTGCTTAAAATGCTCACAAAGAAAATGTCAACCATTTTACAGACATTTTTGGGATATTTTGGGGAAAACAATACATCACTAACATTATTATATGTTCACAATTTTACCCAGGCCGGACCAAGACTCTAAGAGTAACAGGAGTCAAAGCTGTGACCATCTGTACTGTAGTTACAAACCTATGATATACTCTTCATGTGATACCATATATGTCATTAATGACAATGCCTATAATTATGTTAGAAGACGTATAAATGGTCCCAACAGAGCAAAATTGACAGCATACAGTAAGAGCTGGATCTAGGTCAGTATAGTGAAGAAAAGCAGCACGTCTCAGCCAAATACCATCTTTTACAGCAGAGGTTTTAGACAAGTTTACAGAAGTCACTTAGACACTACTACAGGATAAGAGTAATGTCTAAGTATCTTATTTAAAAGGCAATCCATAAATCCGTACAAAGACTGATTGTACAGTACGTAAGTAAAAAAGGAAAAGAAAGGCGGGCTAACATTATGTAACAAAGGCTTTTAGCTCTCCATCTCTCGGTAATGAAAAGAGCACACAGAGCAGAAAAGCATGAAGACAACCTGCAGTTACATAATAAATCATGCTAAGAAAAAAAAAGAAAAAAAACATACATACACATACACGCGCACACACACACACACACACACACACACACAGACATTAACAGAATTTAGGAACAGTATGTTAAACCAGCCTTTACTGTAGAAGGTAAATAGACTCTTGGGACTTACTGCTTGTAAGAGTGATCTGTACAAAATGTCTCTCTTCCCATCCCCCGTCTCCTCCATTTTCCGCCGTATGAAGAATCCTCCAAGTTTACGGATAAGGGTGCTGAAAACAAAGAAAGTTTGATCAAGTGGCTTCCACACTCAACTTTCTACACTGCTGTCCTTCTCATTTTCAGTTGGCTGCACCGACACACAAAATCTACTGCTGTCAATAAATGTCCTTTTCAAAATTGTGATAGTCCAGAAATTACTACAGGCCAAAATATTGGATTGTGATTAAAGAGAATGACTGTAATGACTGTAGTGATTCCTCTTTGATTATTGTGAGTGTTCAATGTGATTTATACAACAAAGTGTTGCTGACAGCTGAACTTAGGTGGTTCCCTACAATTTGGAATAAGCCAGTTTGCATCCATTTCCTACCTTTAGTTATAGATTTCTACTAAATGCTTTTTTAAAAACATTTTTCAATTCACTTCATTTCCTTAATATTTCTTCTTCTGTATCTTATTCCAGCAAGCACGAGGTGGTGAATTTGTTTCTGTTGTTTTTAAGTTAAGATGGTTCAGGTTGATACTTCTGGGGCCTATATAATAGCACCCATGTACTATAGAAGAGCTGATGTAGAACCTCAAATACTATTTGAAGCAGGTTAGCATAAAACAGGTTCCCAACCTGTTGTCAGGCTGGCTGCCTGGCTATTTATATTCCCCCAATGTAAAATCAGTGTCAATCTTTAGTCTCACTCTTTAGTTCAGCTTTAATTCCTCTCAGATCTATTTCCCTTTCTTCTGATTTCAAACTGATCTTTGTGTTTCCAAACTTGACATAAGGCTTCATGGGGTATTTTACCTGAGGATAGGGATGCTTAGATTGTTTCCAGCAGCAATGTG
Organism: Macquaria ambigua; assembly: GCA_008360985.2. Taxonomy (NCBI): domain Eukaryota; kingdom Metazoa; phylum Chordata; class Actinopteri; order Centrarchiformes; family Percichthyidae; genus Macquaria; species Macquaria ambigua. The sequence goes on from VMKM01000745.1 coordinate 105,694, forward strand.
TGGGGCCTTGATGTTGTGACAGAACAGGATCAATGTGATGAGCAGGTAGTCGATGTGGGATTTGTGAACAGGAAGGAAGACCATGGGTACATTTTGCTGTAAAGACAAGACGTAGATGATTTTAAAATAAACACAGACCATTTCTCAGTGCAGATGGAACCAGACTCAATGAGGAGTAACATTTTGTCTTCTAATATTATCTAATGTCTCCAGCAAATATACTATACATTTACCATGTATCTGACAGAAATGTATGATGATCAATATATAAGACTGCACTGATAATAAAAACAGTAATAAACACATAGTCAAGATTAAGTAAGACTGTGTACATGAAACACAAAAATCCCCGTTAGCATGTTATTATTTCAGTTTGCAAAATGTATTGTGTAGTGCCTGTTTGACACTGTGTTTAGCTGTCACAAATATGTGTATCAGATCATGTTGTGACAGTATAATCCATTTTCTTTGTGTGTGTACTTGATGCTGACCTCTGTAGCAGCTTTCTTGACCATTTCCAGCTGGCCCTTGTGGATCTGGATGCTCCAGAAGAAACCATTAAAGAGCCTCAGGAGGACCCACCCTGTCAGCCTGAACAAAAAGTAAAGTGAAGATGTGGAACAGAAAGAAAGAGTCCAAAACCTAAGCTGAGGCAGAATCTAGTCCAATTTAGTGTAGGGTAACATCATGACTACAGTACAATGAATGGGTCCTGTAAGCCCAGCAATACCAATCAATAACTGAAAAGCGACTGAGGTGAGATTTCTAGTAAACCGCATGTACCTGATAAAGGCTGGTGAAATGTTGGCCACCATCTCCTGAAGGAAGGCCCTGGCTTTCTGCTTCACTTTGCTGACAGCTTTGTGCTCCTGGCCAGGCTGGCTGGCTGCAGCGTCCAAATCTGTGGCTACCTTCACAATAGCACTCTCCACACTGCGATGGGTAAAAGCACAGCACAAACATAAGGCCAAATCTTCTAGCCTATGAACACCATCATTCAAAACAGCTGAGTGCAGCATGTCTCCTGTCAAAATTTCACTTAATCTAGTCTCTTTTTGTACAGTTTATCCCCAAATGTCATTAGTTGAGTGTTCCCACTCCCTGTATAGTTTAATAATACTAATGTAGCTTGGACACTCAGTTGCACTTTGATGGCACTCTTGTTATGTTGACTCTTACCTGCTGTTGTTGAGCACGTTGTCCACTACGTTTCTGGTGAACATGTCCTTATTGACATCTCTCTCCATGACAAACAGCACATAACTCAGCCTGCGCGCAAGCCAGCCCCGCTGTCTGCATGAGCACACATAGACACACATGTGCACCAATGTATACACAGAAAGAAGAGAACACATTCTCAAATATACTGTATGCATGGCTGCACTAATGAATGCATTAACATATTTTGTATAAAATATGTGATATAAATATCTGTGGAAACATTTGATCAAAATCTCTCATAGGCTACATACACACTCACACACAAAATAAAAAAGGTATAGTTGGTATAGTCCAACTGTTAAGACAAAACTTGGTCTTTGTTTGTTAAACTGATTTCTGACACATCCATTACACACAGCTTTCTTGACAATGACAATGGCTGTGTTAAGGTCAGTTTTGTTCCACCTTACTGAGCTTATACATAACACAAGACTGATTGTGTCAGACAAAAGTAACAATACTAACTTCTCCACATTGACTTCAGCCCATCTTGGCTGCAGGATGTCTCTGTCTACATGCTAGTACAATGCAGAATAAAAACTAGATATAAACCTATTTCTATTTTTCCCATGCAATTTGGAGCATGATGGCATGGCAAACAGCCTTCATTAAGGTACCTCCATCAAAAGGACTGTCTTGGACTTTAAAGAAGCAAACTGTCTAGATGTACACCAGCATGTTTATATTGTTTGGGGTTGGGGTTTTAAGGTGTCTTACTGCTAGGGTCAGTCACTGGATGCATGTGTCCTGTGTCCTCTGACAAACACTTTAAATTATTCATCCGTCTACCTTTCCACTGTTCCACAGATTGGTCCTCTTGACTTAAAGCCATTTATCATACACAGGTTGTTAGGAGGGCAGGCACCTGCTTGCACTGTATTGATTGTACTATACAGGAGGAGTTAGACCTCTTGCTCTTGTTGCACGGGATAATTTACGAGTCGTCAGATGCCAAAGCACCATGTAAAAGCCAACCAGCTAGACATGCAGTTTCAAAAGTTGAATATGTTCCTCTTGCAAGGCCAAAGGACTGCTCAGAGCAAAATACTGTGGAAGGAAGGAAGTGATACCATAATGGTGTAGCCTAGATTTTGCTGTGTTTACCTGGTGTGGGTCTCATTGATGTAGATGACATTGCGCAGTCCCAGAGATGGAATACTGGGGTTGAACAGTCTCTCCTGGGACCCAAACAAAAATGATTATTATTATGAAGTAGAAGAAAGGGATTTAAATGATCAACACAGCCTATAGCCTACTAACTGAGAGCCTTAGAGACAGTGAGGATAAACACATTTTTGCAAGCAATGCAGACCGAATTCCAGATGTGAGCAATCCTTACAGAGTTAAACAAGCTGGAGCCACCAATGTCTCATCTTGACACACTGTGTCAGACCGGCCTAAAAGTTGCACAGTTGGTCTTATTTTGCTTGACTGTTATTTACACAGTAGTTCTTAAGCATGTGCTGGAATTTCCTTCCTGCTGCCATTTCACTAGCTTGTAACACCTTAATGCACTACTCATTTTCTTGTTACCACTGCTGCAAGAAAACCTACTCCCTACACTGTAACTTCAAGTAGTGCTTCACACAAAGAAATATGTTAAAAATGCCTGTTCCCTCCTACATTCCACGCCCTAGGCAACTTATATGGCCAGTGGCATCTTTTAGACATACCAATTAAGATTTTCACTCTGATCATGCAAATATAGTGGGGACAACCAAACATTTGCAAATGTAGCATATATGAGATAACGAGTTAACAACTTCTGACCAGCATGCATGTTAAATAGTCTATAATTTGGAGTAAAATCACAACACGTGTTATATTTGGATATAGAGAAGATGTCATGGTTGATTCATATAAAAAAAATCCATACATTTTAATGTTGACTTGGACTTCTTGTGTCTTCAAACAGCCACAATGAATTGTTTTTGGCAGGTGGTGTATATTGCATATTGATGACATTACTTTTTAGTTATAAGCATTTACATTAGAACAAATAATACCCTGGACCTGACCAGAGTCTATAAAACGAACTCGTGTTAAGAGTTAATTAGCTCTGGTGTAACATTACCCAGCTCTGTGGTGTACAGGAGTGACAGCATCGGCCCACAAAGGGCCTCTTTCTGTTCAGCAGGCCTTCCTTCCACGTGCTGGTAACACAGCGCAGGACTGAGGGGCTGGTGCTGCGGTCCTTGAAACACATCCACACACAAAAATCATTGAAGGTAAAGGAATAACAACACACACAAAAGAACCTGTTCTATGTAACATGTGCGTACTAGAACAAGATCAAACACCTATAATCTGACACGATGTGTAATGCTGATCCTACTGTATAATGACATTACAAAGATAAATTGTGTATGTGGGTCTGTGGCTCACCGAGTCATCATTGGGATGTTTCCAGCGGTTACACCACTGCTCTCCATTGTTGACCTGCAGCAACAAGCCATCTGACACCTCCATTTTCTCTGCTGCCCTTTCCTCTCCCTCCAGATCACACACCACTAGCTGGCAAGCTGGCAAGACACAGGGATATCATTAAGGTTAGATTTTAAATGATTTCAGTGCAGCCATCACTCCTGGCAATATGCAAGTTTTCATTTTCTAAGCAAGAGGTTTGGGTCTTAATTTACCTTACATTAGGCAGTATTTTAATTCACTTTTTGTGTGGCACCACAAGTCAGCTAGATCATACTTCAAATATATCACATGAGCATCTTAAAAAGAAACTACTGACACACTAAAGGCAGATTATTGCAGATTAAAAACTGAAAAATTGGAATCTCCAACTTGTACTTTACTTGATAGCAAAATTTGAGCACCTAATTATTTCACTTTCGATATCGATTTTTTTTTTAAAGAACTACACCTCCTGTGAGTCTTAGCCATATGTGTGCTGTCAGTTTCTATTCTACTTATTCTAAAAAGTTAGTGTGAAAATAACAAGGTGCTCAAATTTGAATAGAATACAGAGTAGTAGATACATATTTAGTTTTATATATGAAGAAAATACACCAGTATCATGTTTCAGCTTTTTAGACTAAGTGGTGAAAGAAACCTTCAATGCAAAAACATTACACATCTATGTCAGATGTGTAAAACATCATTATTGGCACTGTAATATATACATGTAGCTCTCCACATGCTGTGACATCTGCCTCTACATGAGCACTGAGCATGAACCAGATGTCACCAGCCTTACTTCAACAGGAAAGCAAAATAAACTCTTAGCTAAAAAAACTAAACAAAGTGGGCTCCTCCCACATGATGCATCCCCCTGATAGTATGAGTTGGGTTCACTTAACACCTGTTTGCTCCAGTTAGGCCAGATTTTCTGAGAATTGTCAGGGTTACATTGTTTCACTGGTCCCCAGACACTTAAAATACAATTTATGGGCTGGTCTACTGTGGTTCCAATAACTGACAACAATCCACAGCAGAAAGTATTGTACATTACACACCCAAAAATCTGAGACTGAACGACCTTTGGGAACAGGTGACAGTCCTGCTTAGAAGAAAAGTCCATTATGCAAATCATCAGTTTTAGTTTTGCCCTTCGTTCATACACACTCCAATATCATCTAATCATTCATTTAAGTCTTGTTTTACTAGTTTACTTCTGCGTGTGAGCTCTTTTAAATACTGGTATGCCAGAGTTCACGAGTAAGGCAAAGACTTACTCATTTTAAGAGCCACTCAAGCGTCTCAGACGTTGTCAGAAAATAAATTGTTCCTTATTTGAGTTAAATATTAATAAACCAGCACTCAATAATATTGCCACCAAAGCAAGCACCAAATAGTTTTTATCTACAAAAGCTGCAGTTACATTACACTTGCAGGTTTCCTTCATAGTTCATAGTACTTGATATGATGGATTAGATGGACTCTGAATTCAAAATGTCATAAATCACACCCAATCAGGTTGTGCAGCTCCACCATACATCATATTAGGAAAAACCTGGACTACTACCCAGAGGAGGTTTGGGGTGAGTAACTATTGTATTCACTGTAGCTCTATAAATATCTGTTGCAGGTTAGTTAACTATTGGGTCATTATTCAAAATGTCTGCATTTGATTTGTGCGCACTAAATACAAATATGCCAGTGGGTTAATTCAGACATCTTTGCTGAGTACTGCACACCTGGTAGTCAATAAATGGCTTCTGAAAGATTATAACAGGAGTATTAGTAGTATAAAGGCTGGGCCATTTTTGAATATTTGTCAGAGGCCACCTTAACAGTTTCTGGCCATATAAAAATGGGAAAGATTTGGAGTATGATAACTGCCAAAGAAAGGTACTTATTATTATTAGTATTGAACTCTACAACTTCAGCAACTTAAAAAAAAAAATCACTACATGAAATAGCGTTAAAAACAGGAATAACAGGCTATTTCTTAATTAATTTGTCTAATAGGGATTGTTATTATTTCTCTAAAGTGGCCCTTTGTTTTTGTTGAATATTATCTGTACACCTGAAAGTTTTTCTTATACTTTATTTGTTTTTTGTTTTAAATGGTGTGCAATTGATTTTTTTCGTTGATATTTTGGGATGATGTTCTGTATTATAAAACACTGTAAAATACTATTTTAAGTCATTATGTGACCTGAAGTGACCACATAAACATCACACATATTGGTCCCACACTATATTGGTTACTGTCTTGTTAACCTTTTATAACAATGGAGGTGTGCAGCATTTGGGCCCCAAATATCTACAAAGAAGACAATAAAAAACTTTTACGTTGCCCCAGTCTGCCTGTTGTTTTCCACTTGTTTTCTGTCTGCTTATTAGCAAGTGAATGAGGTGGTCACTGCAGTGTGGGCTTGGTTTGTTTGTCCCCACATTCTAAGCATTTCAGTGCTGGTTGAAAGACACTTGTCTGGAGCCCTGTTCAGTAATGGCAGAAGCGAGTAACAGGCCATAACCAACACATCCTCTACTTTGGATGATATCAGGGTCAGGGACAGCGTAGATCCATCTTTTTGTGAATAATAAAAGTCTGAGGGTGATGGCAGACATGCAGGCCTCTTGGCAAAAATGTTCCTGCCTAACTAGTTTCCAGCAGTGAATGAATGCACTTTGAGCTGTTGTAGTGTTTTGGTGGTAGTAGGGATACACACACTGATGAGGGAAACTGGGTTTTCAAAAGGGTCAACGACCGAGAGTACTCCACTTGATGGGGTGACTTTGTTGGAAGCAAAACAAAGAAGTTGAAGAGGAGGAGCTGTGGGGATTAGGTAACAGCTGAAGGTAATGAAAGTTTCCATGCAAGTAAATATATTATAGTGTATACAGAGCACATAATATAGAGTAATATGGCTATATTGTCACTTTTTTATCTTTTTCTCCAAATAGGAAAAAATATGCGATATCCATCTTATATCCAATCATAAAGTGTGTCCACATGAAAAGAATTCAGATGATAACGCTACATTGCTATTTTTTAAGCACTTACCAATATCCAATATTTATCCACCCATATCGGCCAATGCAGGCTTGGATCTTTACAGACATACTTTACAGCATATATTAAAGAAACAGTGGCTTTGGTTATTGGTTATTTTTTGATCATTTTATTCTGTTACAAATTGTCCAATTAAGAAACACACACCAAGAAAAGATAACAAACATGGCAATACCACAATCTGCTCATTATCAAATTATACTGGACAAATACCAGTATTCATTTCTAAAGCTGTTATCAGGGGAGACAGCTCATCTGCCACTCAATCGCACGTTATTTATCTTTTAGATGACAAAAACACCCCTGTTCATACACACCGTACACGACTAGGTTAATCCGTCTCACACGCTCCAAGCTGTCTGCAATAAGCAGGTCAAACACGAGAAGTCTCTGTGTGACAGATGGGCCGTGCAGATAACGAGCAGTGTAGACAACAATGGGACAAACCAGGCAGCTTGATGTCTGGCTTGGCTACAATGTAACGTCGTTTAGTTTGGCTAACGCCACAATCTCCTCATAATACCAGGTTAAATGGCCCCATTTGCTCAATTTGGTGGTTCGTGTTTAGTTATTACACGATGACTTATGTAGTTTCTGTCACCGTCTCTGGCACATCGCATGGCATGCTGCCGAGCCTCATGAGGCTAACCTGACGTTAGGGCTTAAGGGGCTCGCGATACCTAGTATGGAGTCCATTTAGCCCGACGTTAGATACGTTAATGAGCAAGCGGTTAATGTTAAATGAATTAACGTCATTGGAGCAGAAATGGTAAACCAAGGTTAGATGTAAAATCACATACTGCTAAGGGTCCTCTTGAACTCAATGTCAATGTAAAGTTAACCGGCTAACGTGAGCGTATGCCACTAAAATCGGCCCTAATGTGATGTAGCTTTTCCCAGTCACAATTGTATCAACGACGTCGTGTAAGCTAATGTTGCAATACAGTTATTGTTTCCATGACAATACACGCGCAGCATTAGCGACAGTTAGTTCAACATTGGCGATGTAGCTAGCACTAGCTCGCTAGCCAGGCTCGCGAGAACGAAATCTCACTTACCTTGAATGTTGTGTTACGCTGACTCATATCTCAAAAAATAAAGTCGTCGACTAAACTGCAGCCAGCCGTTGGGTTCGTTAGTGCCGCTGTGTATCCCTGTACCCCTACAGGCGCTCTCCTCAGAGGACTGGACAGCACAGCTCGGACATATAGAAATGTGAGGCAGGAGCGAGGTTGTTTTGGTACAGCGGCGCCAGCGGTGCCGTCCTGCCAGCAGCCAGGAGAGGGCAGCACTGCGCCAATCTGACCACTCTGCATTTTCTAGCACTCATTCACAATATCAGCTGCAACACTGGAATTTCAAACGTTTTTTCTTTTGCGACATAAGGCATATCTATGGCAGTATGTGTTTCAATCGGCTTGGAGCGCTTTACAAATGTTGCGCTTTTATTTTGAAGGCATGTTATATTTTGATTTTATGATAAAACCGAACTAAACGCTTTTAAATATATTTCCTGTTTCAGCATCATCTTGAAAAAAACACCGAAACAAACAAATAACAACAACAAGACAATAAAACGTAGTCCTACACAGTAAATGACATTAAAACAAAGAAGAAACGTTTTTAAAAAAGTACTCTTCTTAAAACATGGATGTAGGGCGTCCTCCAGTGGTCGGATATTTACAAACATTTTATTGGAGCGTACCACCGTGCTATGATGGGGGGAAATCGATCAATACACTCGATATGTCTTTTAAGGCACAACCTAAACTATAGATATAACACAGTATTTCCCCTTTAAATTATATTTAAATACTTACTGTCACTACCCAATCAGTAGATATATTTGCGATTTTCTGCCACAGTTGAATCACCCATGAAGATAGCTATAATGGTAGGGACTAAAGGATTCTATTTCCTTCGTTTCTATCAAGCTAGCGGCAGCCATGAGGTACGGTAGACGTTTAATATCTAAATATGTGTTTTTACGCCAAGCAAACACTTTACAGGATTGTTGGCTTTGTTATTTAAGCCATGAGGGAACACTCGGACTGTGTTCGGCTTTGAGTAAAATCGCCTATTTCTATCAGAATGCACGCAGCTAGGGCCTATATCGGAGAGCTAACGTTAACCTAGCTAAGTTAACCAAGACATGTCATAACATGTTACTGAAACACAACATTATCAACATAATCCTTATTGGCGAATCAGCTGGCAACAATGCAGTCTTTTAGTATGCTTGTCAATGCTAGTCGACCAATCTGATCAATAATGTCAGTTGAATTAAATAAACCAGCTATAATAATAAAGAAAAATATTGGTTAGGTGCTATCTTTATGCGTCTCGGTAGCTTATAATGGGTACTCACACTTTCCAGTTGGCTAAAGGGCTAAGTTAGTATTTCTTTGCCAGGCATTTACATTTTGTGTTTTTACATTTTACGCCTGGCAATTAAAAGGCAAACCTGATGACATCCCCGGGGGACTGTCTCCAACTCTCCCAACTAAAAATACGGTACATCTGTGAATCAGTCTACCACCTCCTATAAAACCTGACGAAGGACTACCTCGCAAACATGCATTAAACCAGTGAGCCCGTTAGTTCGTTCTTCTGCCAATGTGTACTTTAAAAAACTCACTGGATTAGAAAATAGGATGAAGTAGTTGGGCACAACAACTGCAAAGGTCAGGTGTCAGCTTCTTTAATAAGCTATCACAGGTACCTAACAGTACTTGGACATTAATGACCTTTTAGACAGGTGTGTGTGATTGTTAATTAAATGTCAGGTGGTTGTACTGGTTCTATCGCACCGGTATCAGTTCATAGGGAATCTGAAAGGCTCACTAGCACTATATGTATCTCACATCATGCAAAACTAATGTTGTTTATCCAGCATGCTCAGGCTCCAGAAGCGCTTGGCGTCCAGCGTCTTGCGCTGTGGCAAGAAGAAAGTGTGGCTGGACCCAAATGAAACAAATGAGATTGCCAACGCAAACTCCCGTGAGTTGTTTACTTGGCATCGCAGAGTTCTCTCTCTCTCTTTGTTGATTTGTGTGGTCTGGTCCCCGTAGGCCAGCATCTTTACTACGTTGTATTTGTACCACAGGCCAGCAGATCCGAAAACTGGTGAAGGATGGACTGATCATCAGAAAACCTGTGACGGTCCATTCCCGCGCTCGCTGCCGCAAGAACACCTTGGCACGCCGCAAGGGACGTCACATGGGTTATGGTGGGTAATTGATTTACAAGCAACTGTGTCTGCAGATTGTGAGGAATTATTAACTGGATCTTGCAAATTGCAGTTGTTTGGTAGTTTTGATATGAACATGAGTTGACACGCAGACATTTTATTTATTATTTATTTCATTTACCTTTTTCCTCCTGCTTAGGTAAGAGAAAGGGTACAGCCAATGCTCGTATGCCAGAGAAGTTGTCATGGATGCGGCGCATGAGAATCCTGCGTCGTCTTCTTCGTCGCTACAGGGAGTCCAAGAAAATTGACAGGCACATGTAAGTGTGAATTTCAGCGCACATTGCTGGTAAATACACCAGTGTAGTTTTTAATTCCAATTTCAGGAAGAGGCATCTTGCTTTGAGACGCTATGAGGTATTTTCTGTTTCCTCCAGGTACCACAGTCTTTATCTGAAGGCCAAGGGTAATGTCTTCAAAAACAAACGCATCCTGATGGAGCACATCCACAAACTGAAGGCAGATAAGGCTCGCAAGAAGCTTCTAGCGTAAGTTTTGGGAGATTTTATTCTTTTATTTAGATAATTTAGCTTAATAACCCATATTAAGCTTTTGGTCTTTCTGGAAGAGTTCATACATAATGACATTTTTTCCATGATTTCACTGTGTTACTGCCAAATTAATTTTCTTGTCTCCACCTCCCTTTACCCACCCAGTGACCAGGCTGAGGCTCGCCGCTCAAAAACAAAGGAGGCCCGCAAACGCAGAGAAGAGCGTCTCCTGGCCAAAAAAGAAGAGATCATGAAGAACTTGTCAAAGGAGGAGGAAACTGCAAAGAAGTGAATCTAAACCGAAAGTCATTTTCTTTCTCAAATTCCCCTTTTTCTTGTTAATAAATTTGGATATATAAGAGACTGCCATTGTTTGGTGATTATTATTGTCTGGTTCAGTACAGGAGCACTGTTGTGGTTGTCAATCCCGTAGTGTAGTGCAGTGATCTCACCTCAAAGCAGTAAGTTCCTCTGTTTCAGAGAAAGGTTAGAGCAGTAATCTTGTTCTGCTCAGAAATGCTGCATTTTGGGTTTGGTGTTCTCAACAGTCCTACAGGTGGCAGCAGAGCACCAGCATCAAATTCTACCATAACATCATGTCTACATTCATTTCAGTCATCCAGATGTTTAAAATGCCAAAAGATATCTATTGATTTAATAATTGATCTAATAAGCTATTATGCCATTCATCTCAGAGGCTTCATCAGTTATCATTTTAGTTTCTGGGCAGTAAAATAGTGACAGGATACAACATAAAACAAATAATTAATAGTGATTTGTCTCATAGATTTGCCATTGTTATATTGCATACAGGTACATTACCAAATTGTTCGATTCAGACTACTGACCATTGTCCAGCCTCAGGAAAACCTTAGTTGTTTATCTTGCTCTATATTAAGCGTCTATGTGTATTACTACAGCAGGAATTAATAGCAACAGTTTTGCCACTCTGTGTTGCATCTTTTATGAAGCACTTTTAAAAAACATCCATATATATATATATCTAATGGTTACTCCTTTGCTGAAGGAAGGAGTTTTGAACATTAAAGAACACAGTATATTTTTACTCATTTTATTTTGGGTGTGCACTTCTACCTATCAACCATTATTTTAATTCAACATCCAGCCTTCGAAGACAGGGACAAGCCAAGTTGGGGCCCTATGAATGCCAGTACTGGAGCCCTGGGTGTGCCCAGTCTGCTGATAGAGAGGGGTGGTGGTATTGGAATTTGGCAGTGTTCTGTATTTGCACTACCTGCTATTGGTTGTTTATTTATTCAGATGATTGAACATTGAGCACTACCAGCATCTGCCCATAACTTTCAAGGCATGATGTCTTACAAAATTGTCCAAATGTTTTCTTCAAATACCTCAACGTCCATTCTAGGTGTTCCTCTGCCTGTGTGTGTGCTTTGCTGTGTGCTTGTTAGTCTATGTGTGTGTCAGTGATTCATTTCTTCCATGACTTATCAATTTATCCACTTAACTGTGTGAGCAATCATTTGGTATTAGTCACTTTGAATTCAGCTCGTGTTGATTGCAGTTGACATTGGTGCAAAACCTCAGAGAGGCGAAGAAACACAACAAACTGACTTTTCAGTGTGGACAACTGACTTCTTCTTGTTGCTGAGTGTCCCATGTTGACATTTAGATGAACCCAAACAATTATGATTCCTGCCCAAGTTTTATTAATAAATCATTTAGCTATTAATAAATTGTCTTCATAAATTATTTCCTCTGCTTTGCTTTTCCTGAAGGCAAGTAACAAAGCCGCAGCAGCCCAAACTATAACCAGACTATATCACACCTTCAGACAAACATTGGACATGCTCCAGCTTACAACCACTGTCAGCCACATCAAACCTGCGTGCTGCTGACGCTCCTAGTCATCCCGTCATTTACACTTCTTGCTCAGGCCTTGAAGGATTCCTTCTGTTATGCTCCCTGGAGAAGGTGTGACTGAAGTGTTTGCAGATGCAGCCGTCACTAACCAGGACAGACAGGCTGCTGCGTGCGTTTGTCTGTGGATATAAGAAAGAGAATTAGGGGGATTCAGAAGCAGACTATATTCAGCGATTCATATCACATGTGAATGGTACTGGTGTTTTAATAATGGTGTTATGAATTTAAATGACTATTTGCTTATGACATATGGATACTAATGACATACAATAGTCAGGCATATAGAAATACACAATTTACTTTTTAGACTTTTAGTCTAAGAACTCAAGGGTTGAACCTCCTTAATTCTCTCCCTCTGGAGAGTTCGCTTCCCGTTCACTGGCAGATGTTTTGCTGTTTAGTCTGGGTTGCAGTAGCTTCTGTTTGTGGATCATGCACCATCGTGCATAAACAATAGGACACCCGCGCTTTAGAGGCTGGCAGTGAAGAACTCTCATATTTAAAATCTGGGTTTCAAAGGCCTTGAGGAGCTGGAATGAAGGCTTAAACAGCATAATGCATCTGCTTACCTTGACACTGACTCTGATCCTGATTTAATTTTGACACACCGTAGCTTAACACACTTTCCCTAAAAGGCTATTTAAATGTATGTGATCATTACTAAATGGATATATATATATATATATATATATATATATATATATATAGACAGACCCATCCATATAAATAAATGTGAGATCTCATAGGGATTGCTGAAGGAGAAAACAGGCTTTGTGCTCCGAGGCCATTTTGTAGCTCGGTTAATGTATTTCTTCATTACCAGGAGGCACTCCTATTTCCTGAAGCGTGAGCCTTAATGGGATTAGATAAGGAGAGGAATATGAGCTGAAACGAAGCAGCGCTCTTTATTACAGTTGGCCTTCAACCCAGGCAAAACAAATGGAGCATGCTCAAGAGTTCAGGAGATCTTTAATAACGATTGAGACAAGGAGATGGAAGTAATTAAAGGGAGATTATTTTCAAATGTAAAAACAGTTATCTAACATCTAAACGAATTACCCTGCACTTGCCAGCCTGATGACCCCCTTTACACTGTGTGCTGGGCTGTCTCTCCCTTTTTTAGTTATCACCTTTGACTCTAACATGCACAAAATGTTATCAGGTATCATGAGACCATGAGGATGGATTGATAAACGTCGAGTGGAATGTGCTTGGGATCCATCGGTCACCTGTCTATAAAGTGACATTATTAACCTCATCCCGCCCTGTCAGTCTTTCTTATCTACCACACAATTGTTTATTTTTATTTTTTCATGTTCTCTTTCCTCACATGTTCTTTTCACTCACCTCTATTATCTAATTGCTGTGGTTTATATGTGGAGAGGTATAATACCATCAGAAAGTATGGGAAGGATTCAGGAAATTCTCTCTCTCATGTTTGTCTCTTTCAAGTAATGCTTGGAAGAGGGATTAATAGTTCCCAGTGATGCAGATCACAGATATATCGGACAGATAGAGCTGTCAGATTTTATGTCTAGATAGACGCCTCAGCCTTCTTAAAACCAGGTCTTGTGCTTTTATCTTGTGACTGAGGAGCTACAGTACATAATATTTAGTATATAGTAGTCAACTGCTGCTCTTGAAAAGGGCAGGTCCTGGATTTTTACAAGTGGCCCATTGTTTCAAAGTGACAGCTTTCTGGTAAGAATACATTTCGCTCAACCTCGGGTGGCGACTGTCATTGCCTTTATGTTCTTTTGTACCATTTACACTGAAAACGAGACCAATCAGTAAGCAGATTTTGATTTGTGAAATGCTCAAATACATAATTGCTGTGATCAAAGGTCAAATATTCTGAATTCCTGTATGGTTACAAGCCAAATCTTTGATTTATAAATCAACAAGAACAGCTTCAGCATCATTTTTGCTGTTTTCACAAAACAAAAGGGCTAGTGATGATTCGATAGTCGATTTTAACAGTCTTATATAATCAGATTCGCACTAGTTTGTAAGTTTTCTGTTTTCACTTCCCAGTTTTCCGGTGATCTGGGAGCTGTCTGATATTTCCACCACATGTGATTGAATAAAAATACAATGTCCCCCCGGGTTGCAGGTATATTTGTTTGGATGCAACCCGGCTGTCCCATTCAGAATGACATGGCCCTCTGGCTCTCTGTTTCTGCTGCAGGGTCTCATGTAACATTTGAATTTCACTCCTAAAATACTGTTAAAGTGGTACAAATACAGTTGTCAGTTATGATTAAGAGAAAGCATTGCCGCAGACAGTAAGAGCAGACGAAGCTTAACAGCAAACCAAGCGAAATGGATCAATACAGCTATAGGCAGTGCCAGATGCAGCAAAGTAAACTAAATGCTTCATTTGATAATGAATGAGTCAGCTATGCTCATTCATCAATAACTGATTAAAATGTTAAATTAATCTGTTTTCCGCTGCACGATCAGATGATGATTCATTTTGTCACTTTTTGCAAGAAGTGTGTGAAATTTCATTAACATATTTAGTGTTTGGTTGAAAAATGCAGAAGGAATTAAATTGTTTACAGTGATTTTCAACCAGCAACGACCAACACTCGACTCCTGACATTTAATCCTCTGTACATGAGCATCCCTCTTCCCTCTGAGGGTAAGGGTGCATGTAGCAGAGAAGAAAGAAAAACTACATTTATATACAGTCTATACTAGAAAACAGCAATCAGATGCAGTTTGAAATATGAACACAACAACGATGAAAAGAGAAACGAGCCTCTGAGGAGAGAGCTGGAGGACAATGGGAGTTTAAAAAAGGTCCAGGGGTAAGACAACATTCTATCCTAGAATATAATCAATAACGATGATCTGCCGGGATTCTTAAATTTGAGAGATATACTTGCTGCATTTACATTTGGATTCCTTCACCTTGTTAGAAACAGCTTAAAGATAGAAAACACTCACAAACTTAAAATATTAAAACATCTGAGCAAATTTTCAAGTGTGAAAATCATGTGTGACAGTTTTCCTTGCCTCTAGACACAAAATGTTTGGCTTAACCGTGTCAGTTCTTGAGCTCGAAGCCCATTTGGAAAAAAATAAAATAAATTAAGCGAGGAAAACAACCTGATTCAGAGAGGGCCATCTGGATGACATTACCAGTTTCTCATGTCTAATTGATGGAAGAAACCATTTTTGATCATTAGAGAACATGCCGAGTCATGAAAGTGTGCTGCCACATTTTAATTACGCTGAACAAGGTCTCTTGAAGGAAAGGTGGCAGCAGGGTAAAAAAAAAATCGTCAATAATATGGCTACAATTTTGAGAACTACAGGATGTTTGGAATAGATGGCAAGATCGAAAAGTCATTTATGCTGGAGTTGCATGTGTCCTGTAAGCTGTAAATCCAGTGATGTACTGT
Organism: Macquaria ambigua; assembly: GCA_008360985.2. Taxonomy (NCBI): domain Eukaryota; kingdom Metazoa; phylum Chordata; class Actinopteri; order Centrarchiformes; family Percichthyidae; genus Macquaria; species Macquaria ambigua. The sequence continues at coordinate 121,441 of VMKM01000745.1, forward strand.
CAGTTGTTTGGCCATTTTGTAATTGAGCTTCATGCAGTGCAGACAGTTTCACCACATCCAAGGGAATAGAAAATTGTTTCCACACTGTCTTCATCTTTCGGCTCTCTCTTGTTATTGTATTTTTCTTTCTCCTTCCTGTCCTCCTCTGCCCTTCTTTCTCAAAAGCTTGCACTTTCCTTTGTAAAAACACACCAGGCAAGGCAAGACTTTATAACCAACTCTTTCCCTGTCTTGCTGATTCTTCAGTATGCTGAATATTCTGCCTTTTTCATCTTTCTATTTGTCATAACAGAGTTGTTGACTTGGGCGGGCGAGAGGAAAAAGTAGCTGCAGCTGATAGCAAGCAAAGCATCTTTAGCAAAACAGAACAGCCCCAATTATCCTCTAATCCCTGCGCCTTGAAGGCAGAAAGCCCAAAGTCTGTGACACACTTCAAATTGAATAGATTAGTTTTGCCTATCCTCTTCATACCAGGACAGGACAATTTAGAGGGTCCTTTGTGGGAATATGACTAAATTGAGGACTTGACTGGATTGAGCCTGTCGTAAGGAAAACAATAGACTGGTGGACTGAGAAATGTGTCTGCATATATATATATTTATATATAGGCAGAGAAAAGAGCAGAGGCGGATCTGAAAAATTAATATCTTCAGATCCACAAATGCACCGTAATATGAGCTGTGGGGAGAGAGAGCGCAAAGAAAACCTGCCCCGTGGATTTCAAATCCTTTTCTTAGCGACTTAATGGATTTTGAAGTTCGCTTTCAAGATTTTAGAGCATGTTGGATTTGCAAACCATTTAAGGGCAGTGAGGGCTGAGGTTGGGGAGGTGAGGCATAAAGAGGACCAGTGGCAACGCACTCTCCCATCATATATGCCTGAGAGGACACCCACAGCTGTCCGGCTGAGGCGAGGATGCTGAAGAAAGAATCTGAGAGTAGAGCTGCAACGATTAGTTGATCCAAAGAAAATGAATTGCCAACTATTTTGGTAATCAATTCATCATTTCAGTCATTTTTCAAGCAAAAATGTCAAACGTTCCAGCTTCTTAAATGTGAGGGTTTTCTGCTTTTCTTTGCCATTTACGACAGTACATGAAGAGTCTTTGGGTTTTGGACTGTTGGTTCGAATCATACAGTCTATGGTTCGGATAAAAGAAGCAATTGGAAGATGTCATTATCGATAATGAAAATAATCATTAGTTGCAGCCCTATCTGAGAGCAAAGAACCTCTGTTTAGTCTTCAGCTGATCTGTGTCTCCTGTTCTGTGTATTGCCGTACAAAGCCAAAACACAGTAACTACCCATTTGGTCAAAACTGAAGCTTTTTGACCCTTGTTTTATCATATAAAAGGTTACTATGCCTTGCAAATGTGTAACGTCCGAGAAAACAGCATGTAGTAAAACTCAAAAAACAGCTAAAGTTGTGAAGTTAAAGCTAGCTAGCTGGTGAAATAGTCACATCTAGCCTAGCCTAGCTAAAAATAAAAATGAATGTAATGTTTTTCCTAACTGTTCCCTGTCAAGTCAAAAATCTATTGTGATAATCCAATATGTTAGTATTTCAACGTTATTCCACGTAAATAAGGCAGAAGCTAAATTCAAACATAATGAAGAATACAAAGTAACACCAGCTAAGCTAGTCATGCTAAAACATAGCCTAGCATAGCAGAGTAGCAGTAACTGCCATGTCAGCTTTTGAGCCTTGGGGAATTCATGTGATTAGATGTGGTTAAGGCAGCTTTTAATCCCATGTATTAATGTATGTAAATGTTAATTAAATTACAGATTAAGTTATTAGTTCCTTAGTTCAAACAAATAAGAAGGCTAAGAGAAAAACATTTTTTTGTAGCTACTGCACTTTCCCTGCCCTCTTGAGATTGTCCATTTTAGGTCTCAAGGTCTATGTTTTCTGTTTTGTTTTTCATGAAATTAAGGTATTACACCTTCAGATAACTAGCCTTAAAACTCCAAACCCTTTCCTCTCAACTTCACTGTTTATATACTCTCTAACTTTGTAGGGCAGCATACATAAAAAGTCTTCACAACCATGATTATGTTGGCTGTACACTACAGCATCCTCAGAGGGCAGTACAGCAGTGTGTGCCAGATGGAGTAAATGTGTAACAACAAAGCAGTAAGTAACTAGGAAACCAGGACACTTATGTGACAAAAAGTGTGTTTACCCGATGATTAGGGAGATAGAAACTCTGTCTTTTAGGTTAATGTAGAGATAAATCACCCGAGGTCCTGCAGTCATTAACAAGCATGAATGCTAAAGCAAACTGACCTTTTTAAACCATCTTGATCAAAGTGATGGATAAAAGCAAGCTTAAAGACACTCTCCTCTCCAGCCAAGAGCCACATCCTGATGACCTTGTCCCTTAATTGTGCTGCTCGACCTCCCTTGATTTTCCTTTTTGTGGCCGAGTCAAGAGGCCAACAATAACATCAAAGCTACATAATGGCGAAAGGTTAAAGATGAAGTGGAAAAACAGGATGAAAGGGTGTGTTGGGTGAAGTGTTGTGGAGTTGAATCCTGTTGGAGTGTGGAGTTGTGGAGTGAAAGCACTGAGAGCAGGTGTGGAGGTGGGGTGGATCTGCAAGACTGGAGCGTAGTGTTATGTTTTCATAAGGTGTCATGGGCTTAATTCAGAGAAACATCTGTGATAGCCAATGAAACAGCCATCTGGCGTACAGGCCAACTTCCTGTGTAGACATTCACCTCAGTTTATAAGGTTCAGTGATAGTTACATTGCAACCAATATAGTGTACAAAATATCAATTTGACAAAAGTGACTTGTTAGGGTCAATCTAAGCAATTTACACATTACAGGAAACACTTCCATTCCCATAATTTCCTAATTTTTGCATTGCATGTTGAAGATGTCACTTTAAATATCATATGACTGACAGAGGTCTACTTTGAGGAGCAGGAAAGGGTCAGTTCAAGGTTATGAACCCATTGATTTGATTGGCTCTGATTTGTGGGATGAATGCTGTTAGCTTATGTTTTTGTACTTATGTGAGTAAAAGAGGTGCTTGTTGTTACGACTGCTCAGGAGCAATCAAACCAAAATAGCATTAATCCAAGCAATGGTAGAAAACAACTTCAAAGATGACATTGTGGGATGACAAAGCAGCAATTCAATAAAGCACATGATTTAAAGGGTCATTTAATAAATTAGTGTATTATCTCTTGCAACAAAAAAAGTTTTTTGGGACTGGATACAGGCTATAATAAATGTCCAAATATCCTCTAATTTCTCTAATAATTACAGTAATGCTGAATATACTGCAGGAACCGGCCCATTGTGTTGGCTAAAGAGCTAATTTGGCAGCGACACACACACCCATTTCCAAAGTCGCAAAATTAAATAAGGCTGCCTGATAGGATCACTTTGTTCCGATGTATTATTTTAAATTATGTTTTTGAAAAGTTCTCTAAATAAATCTGTCAAAACGCCCATTCTGAAAGTGTCAAATATCAATTTCTCATCTACTCATAAACATACAGTAGCGTTATTTTACAGCGTTATTACCTTAATTTGAGCTGTACTGACTGACAACCGAGAAGAATAAAGAATTTCCTTTCAGATTGTTTAATCGTGCTGTTTCTATCCGGTGGATTCTACAATGCCACTCTTTTTAATAAATGTTTTATCTGTAAGAGAATGAGTTTTGTGATAGAAAGATGATTTTGGAAACTGTTCAGATGACAATGGTTTGAGGCTAATCCATCCTCATGAATAAAACTCTCTTGATCTCTCTTCATTGTGAGTGAGAATAAACAGTAAATCACCCAGGGCCTCCCCTAAAATACTTATTCTGCAGAAGCTAAGAAGCATATGCGATTCCTCAAAATCTATCATTCCCAGTGTAGCATGCTTCAAAGACAGCTTTCATGTGTCAACCCCCGGGGCCTATTTTCTCTGTCCTGTTCAACCTCTAAGATCAACTTGCAGGATATGCGCCGACTTTTCACTATTCAGGCTTGAAGCCCTGGAACTCAGTGTGCCATCTTTTACCTCTGGACTCTGCCATGTGGTGCTCATTCCTGTCACTGAGTGTGTTTGCACAAGCAGCATCCTGAGAAAGCGGATGTAGCCTCAGCAGCAGGAGATGAGACCATGCATTAAACATGCCATCTCCGTGTACCTTCTTCATTTTTAATGGTCCAGTTGGCCAGGGGTCTGGAAGAACGTAAACATGACTGGAACCGGAGGATGGCGACAACATAAGACAGAAGGAAATGACACCTTTTTTTTTTAAATCCAGAATTCAGGTGTTGTGATCAAAGCCTGTAGTATATAGCTGGAGCAGGAGGTGTTGATAGTCTGTTTTAAGGAGTCGACCAAATCGTCTGATAAAATATTAATAGTTCCTTTGGGTTGGCGATTGACGTGACACTGAGTTGGTTGAATCCATTTAAAAACTAATTTCATACACATCATTGCAACGAAATTCACAAACTTTTTAGGTTTAATAGTTTTGCTGGTTAAAAATGACAACTTAAAACCAGGGGAACAAAAGATATGGTGATTACAGCTATTTAAAGCTAAAGCTGAACAATGCTTCCCCTTTATTTCGGCTTTAGTTTACCTCAGACTAAAGCAACGGCTTTCTGCTCTTTGTTTATGCAAAAAAGCTTTAAAAAAAAAAAGAAAAAAACCCCACTGTATGCTATCTGCTCAGCAGACAGATAAAGTTAGCAACTTTAACACAACATGAAGATAACAGTGGAGATATTTCCTTCAGGAGGTGTCACGATGTGGTGCAGGGAAAGGACCCAAATACAGACAAGACAGGCGGACTAATGCAGATAAATAATTTATTGAAATGAAATAAACTTACAAGCTGAGATCCAGGTACGGGTGACAGAAAGCTCAAGTGAAAAAACAAAAGTCAACATGGACACAAGGAACTCAGGAGACCAGGACATAGAACTTAGACAAGCAGGAAAACTGAATGAACCAACAGAGAACAAACCAAGTGGACTGGTATATATAGAGAAGAGGCAAACGAGGGAATCAGGGGCAGGTGAGCAAATGAGAGCAGGTGTGGAAAATCAATGAGAGACAGGAGGGCAGGAACTGAACAGACCAGACAGGTAAGGATTTCAAAATAAAGTAGGAAACACAGATAATAACACAGACACATAACAATGGGATGTAACAGGAGGACTAGAAACAGAGCTAAAATGAGAGCGTATATTGGGCTTAACATTCTTCAGGTGGACACAAACACAACTCCATGAATGCTAATGTTGCTATGTATCTGTTGGATGTGTACATAAGCAACTGTTTGCTGACAAGTATGCCATATCCATTTAAAAGTTGATAATATGTCAGTGTTACATTTGCAGATTGTTTTTGCTGCCCTCAAGTGGCCATAAAATGCAGTTTTAAATGCATATCTGCAAACTAGTCGCCAACGCATTTTCCCATAGACTGGAGTGAGAACAGAGACGTTTCAGAGAGCTGTTGTCACGTCGCAATCTTCTTCTCAATAGAACATCTTTGGTGAGACGTTTTGAGTCTTTTGGCCAATCAGAATCAAGATAACTGCATCTTCATCTTTTCCATGGATGTATAAAGACAACTTTTCGCGGCACTACTACAATGGACACTAGTTTTGAGGTTAGTCTCATTTGCTGCCAACGACCTAATATGCTGTTTAACTAACTTAACGTCAGGTAACTAGTTGCTAAAGTAACGTTAACTTGCCAAATCAAGTTGAAGTGTGTTGTGATAATTTTTTCCTAACGTTACCCCATCAAATCTTTCCCAACCTGTTTATAATGGAAAGCTTGCCAGCTTGTTAGCACATTAGCTAACGTTAACTTAAGTAAATTGTGTATTACAACCAGAAGTATGATTACAGAGTTACAGTTCAGAATCAAAGGTTTGTTAACTCCCACTGCATCCTTATTGTTATCCGATTTCAATGTCCGTCATTGTTGTAAGTTAGGAGGGAAATAAAAATGAAAACGTAAGGAAACACCGGCTCTGGCAGATCATTTAACCTTGATGGATGCAGTTGGGGTTAGCCTTAAGAAACTTTTATGATAATGAAAAATGAGGCCATGAAGCCAGCTGATAATATCTAGGTAATTATTTTTCAGAATGAGAGAGTTTAAAGAGGAAGACTCTATTTATGTAGGTGCAGATGGAGCTGGGCCTGGCTAAAGGTTGAGGCGAAAATGGAGGTGAAGGGTGTCCAGCACAGCTTCCCGCTGTCACAGTATTTAAAACAAATTGATAAAGCGGGATATGCAAAATGCAGCCTCTGCACAAAAGAAATGAATTACAGCAACAAGGGCTCTCATGCCCTCATGTTGTCTTTTCCCTTTATTTTCTTCTCAGAGTGCACCAGAATGCTTCATTTACATGTTAAAATCTCAAAAAACAAATCTTCTGGGGCAGGATGCCCCCAGACACCCCAACAGGGGTTGACTTTACAAACATGTCACCTTTTCCACCGCTTGTGACTTTGCAGGTATGAAATGAAAGAGGTTCCTGAAGCCTAAACTAAACTTCTAAACTATCTAGTATTTCAGTGAGTACAGATGATGACTGTAGATTTTAGGATTCAGGTTTCATTGACCCTGTAATGCAGGAAATGGAGCAACGCCTGCAAGCTATTTCACACATGACATACTCTACTAGTTGCAACATATCTCCAATGCGCACTTTGCAGTGAGGTAAATTTAAGGTGTCAGAGCTCTGCCCACTCTTTTGCTTTTATATACTGCCGCTGCACTAATAATTTGCAAACACTGCTGCTGCTCATATTTCATAAACCCAATCTCCAACCCAAGAATCCACCTGTAGGCCCCGTGTTACACTTAAGGAGAAATGTATTATCGTCACTCCCCAATCTCTGCTGTACTGAGCTTTGTGGAGTCACACAGTCAGAGCCTAGATGCTAGATATCAACTCTGTATGTATTCACATAATAAATAATGTCCCATGTGAGCCGACTGACAGAACTGCATTTACAAAGATTGATATTACAGTGTTTATTCCTCAAACTGAAGCAAGATTTTCACATTTCAAGCCTGTAATATCTTCTCACGTATGCTGAATAAAACAGACAGTAAGAGGAAGTGAGGGATAGGAGATTATTTTTATTTGCGCGTGTTTGATGCAGGAGTCTGAAAGGTGTTTTTTTCTTTTTGTCTGCCAAGCACCAGGAAGCTTTATTTTCCTCTGACAGTGCTTTCCTCTCCTTCGGCCTGCCTATATAATCAAGTGCTATTTTGAGCGAGGATTTTCTTCCAGAATTTGCATTTTTGCTGTATTTCTGCTGCCTATTAATGCCCTTGTGCAGCAATCATCACCCCTACTGCGAGTCTGTCCAGCAGCTGCTGCTCAGTTTTAAAAGATGCAAAGAAGTGAGTGTGAACATTACAGGACAGGGAGTGATTGTGTAACAAATCACACATTTAATGAGCCATTTTACTTCATTTTCTGGAGCGGGCATGATACGCTCAGGACCAGTCTCTTTGATACTCTTGGTTAGGATTTGTTGCCCCGTACGAAACACTTCAGTGTCTTGGGGTGATGTTGATGGATGTAGCGTGAAAGAAGAGTGAAAATGATTTGCTAAGGGAGAGACAGTTACTCAGCCTTACATTATCTGCTTATCACTGCAGTTTGAGCCACAGAAAGAGAATTTCAGAGACAGATTTCAACTTCCTCTGCTCATTGTCACGAAAGGGAGAGAGAGAGAGAGAGAGAGAGAGAGAGCTCAGTGGTACAGTAAGTGGAGAGCACCATGCCATCTTGAGCACCAAAGTCAGCAATTTTTATAAAATGTACGAGTAGCTTGATGTACTGCCAGTTGTCTCTCTCTACAGAGACGAAAATCACATTTGATCCAATTTGATAACAGAACTGGGTCATGATTTGAGAAATGTTCCTCACACCACAGCAGGGACACACACACACACACACACACACACACACACACGAAGACACACAACACTCTCTTTGCCAGCTTAGTCTATGGCCTGCCAGCAGCTCCTCCATTGCCAATTAATTTTATTGGGAGTTAATCATATTATTTATGGTCATTAAGAACAAGAAGTCCTCTCAGGCTCTGCACTGTCAACTCATATGAAAGATCTCAGTGTAATTCTGTGGCCATGAAGGGAGACATTTTCTGTTTGGATTCAATAGCTTATGAATTTAGGTGTGAAATTACACATAGAATATGAGGTTAAAGTGCAGACTTTCAGCTTTAAATTTGTGCTTTTTAGCACATAACAGGCCACAGTGGGTGAACTAAAATAAGATCATATAATGTTTTTTTCTGTATAGTGTTTTTTTTGCCATGCTAGCGGCTCTATGGATGACAATGGTCCACAACTTTGGTCCAGACTGAAATATCTCAAGTTATTTGATGGATTGCCATGACATTTTGCACAGACATAAATTTCCTCCGTAGGATGAATTTGAGCAACTTTGGCAATCCCCTGATCTTTCATCTAGCGCCACCATCAGGTCAAAATTGTGTCCAATACTTTGGTTTATAACAAATTCCTGCATGACATTCCCACCAGCCTCACCTTTGCGTTTTGCGCTAATTAGCAAATGTTAGCATGCTGCTGAACATGGTAAACATTATACCTGCTAAACATCAGCATGTTAGCATTCACACTGTGAGCATGTTAGCATGCTGATGTTAGCATGCTGATGTTAGCATAGAAATGTGCACAGTACCTATGGTTTTATTAACATTAGCATGGTTGTAGCATTGGTCACCCATGCTCTGTGAGTGGTAATATCCTTTAAAAAATGGTGGGAAAAAATGGCCTTCACCGTGAGGTCACTGTTTAGGTTAATGTCTTCAACAAACTGATTAAACAGTGAAATATGTCACCCAATCCTCCAGTCATTTATCACATCAACTCATGAAGAAGTGTGGTTGACAGCATTACTAATTAATGTCAGGGTCTCTGTCTGACTGACTGGACAGAACACAGTTTGACCATATGAGGGATTGACAGTCTTGACTGCAGTAAAAAATAGTGTGGAAGTAGTGAAGGACACAGATAAACAAGTAAGTCTAGCCTCCAGACTCCCAGAATGTGCCCATGCCAGAGTGATCTTAGCAATTTATGTTTTATACAGTGGAATTCACTAACTGAAGTACTTAAGCACAATGTGTTACTTTGCTTGAGTATCTCCATTTTATGCTACATTATACTTCTTCCTACTACATTTCAGAGGGACATACTGTACTATGAACTCCACATTTATTTCACAGCTATAGCTACTTTTCAGATTAAGATTTTACATACAAAACATATGATCCGTTTATAAAATATGATGCACTGTTATAGATTAAAGTACCCAACAGTATATGAAGTAGTTAAAATGAGCTCCACCTCAGTCAGCTACAACATTAAAGTTCTGCCTACATGTTAATGCATTAATAATAGTGATACAATATAACACTGATAAGGTCAATTCTGCAGAACTACTTTTACTTTTGATACTTTAAATTCATTTTGTTGTTAATACTTCTGTTTCTTTACTTAAGTAAACTTTTGCATGTAGAACTTTTACTTGTAATGGAGTATTTTTATAGTGTTGTATTGCTACTTTTACTTAAGTACAGTAAATGATCTGAATACTTCTCCCAACATTGGCTTTACAGTAATTCCACCATTTATAAGGAAAAACACACAGCTGAAGAATTCAGTTGTCATTTGAACATTGCAAAAAGTTTTGGCAGATGAAGTGCTCTTTTCATGATCATCAGAGTTAAACACTGGAGTGACCTTTAAAAAGGAGAAAGACACTTTTTTTTTGTCTTTGGCAAAAATGAATAAGTATTCATTAATCCAGACTTATAATAGCAGCACTGAATTAAGGCTGCAATGTATTGCCTGTAATGCCATGAGCTCTTTGCAAACTAAATCTTCATTTCACCCTGCTCAGCCTTTTTGACAGAGAGACCAAAGCACACAACTGAGGGACAAAGTAGGAATTATTTCTCAAATAAAAGAGCAAACGATTTGACAGTTCATCTGACTTTATTGAGAGATGTGAGGATCATAGGGCAGCTAGCCATGCAAAGAACTAGCCTGGTAGTGTGCATTAAGATGAGAAAGGGAATTCACCTGGGTAATACTGATCCTGAGCCAATCTTGGTTCTAGTCAGGCGAAGGTAATGTTTAGGATTAGCGTGGTGCAGACTGATCCAAGACGGACGCTGTGTAAAAGCTGCAATACTCCCAAAGCTGGAGTCCAAATTCAAATCTATGCAAAAGCACAGGTATACACTGACGTGTGTGGCTATGCTGGAAATAAGTACAAAATAAGGTGGTGACTAGAACTGTTGTGCATAGTATTTGAAAAGATTTGTGCTGACAGGGCTAGATGTTAATTGAGCAAAGGGATGCATACACTGGTAAGTGGGACAATAAATAATAATCTCATGTAATTTGTAACTGTGAAGTTAATGCCCTTAGTTGGCTCCTGGATAGCTGCAAACCTCTTGGTCAGAGTGCTATTCAGAGCCAATATATACAGTATCTTCATAAGGCTATTTACAAATACCGTCATATTCTTATTTACAGTTATTGCCGCAACAAAGGCAGTTTGTCACTGCCTTATAGTTTATAATGACAGACCAATAAATCAAAAGGTGTGCAGTGATTTTGACTTGTATCACCTAAAATAACTGCAACAATAACAGTCCCTCAGAGTTAAAAGTAATCATGTGTGCTGGGAGAAACATTAACCATTCATCAAATTCTTGACAGCTGAAGTTTGGTACATGACCCTCTGAGAGACTGAAAGTTGGACAGCCTTCACCACTTTTTTTGACAAATAACACTGAGTTTGGTTTTTTTATCCATCGTCCTGAATTACAGTATTTCTTTGCTCTGCTCCTCCATGCGAGAAAAGCAAAGTACATCAGAAAGTCGAGACAGCACACCATCCTCATGTTGTAGTACACCACCAGATATGACAGCGAATATTACACGGACATTACATAGAGATAAACAACGCAGAGAATATAATGACAGGAAGCGGATTCTAGTGGTTGACTTTAGAGTTACATGTTACATGTGTGTTAGTGTGTGTAAAGAGAGTGTGATTGAAGGGCGTACTGAGAGAGAAGCTCCCCGAGGTGCATGAAAAGCATTTGTCACATCGGAGCTGTGAAGAGCACAAATGTACCGTAATCCAATCACTGGAGAGCAGTCTGAAATACAGAAACCCCAGCGTGTGTGTGTGTGTGTGTGTGTGTGTGTATGACTTTCATTTGACCAAGATGTAGCAGAGAAGAAGTGTGTAAATTGTTACATACACACAATGTAATACCTGAATCATTTTCTAGTCAGAACAGGGGTGACACATATGCACATCATGAATCCATTATTATTATAGTCTGCAGATACAAAACTGGACCGTCATGGTTTATACCCTTAGCTGAATCTACTAAACCAAATCTGGTTAAGGGTTTGAAACAACCAACCAAACAGTGTTTGCACAAGCCACTACAATAAACAGCTATAGTCTTTCACAATCTCTTATGTCTTGTTTTCTCTACACAAACAATGAAATGAAGACAGATTGCTCACAAAGGGAGTCTTGGACCGGCCTTGACATCATAGTAAGGTAGTCCTCTCCCATTTTCAGCAGACGGATGGCCAGTGGAAATGGCTAGTGAGGTAGCCAGACTTCCTGCACACTATCCTCTTCAACATGATGCTACATTTCTGTTGTGAGTGTGTTTAAAACCACACAAAGTACGTAAAGTTGTGCTACAAGAAAAGTAGCTCTAAAGAACTCTGAAGAAGCCCCCCCCGGCCCTCTCCTTTAAGTCTTAACCTTTAAAATCTGCAGTAAAAAGCAAAGTTGTGGGTCGTCGTCCACTCAAGCTGCTAATTTGCTGCCACTTTTTTGGAGGGGTGGAGGTGGGTGGTTGGCGGTCAGTGAGGTGTTGGGTAAACACTCCTGAGTATTCCTCCATCATAGTGAACTTCTTTATCAAACTGAGGGTCAAGGACAAGTGCTCTGCCATCATATTTCTAGCAGATACTTCACAGGGACCAAGCCTCTCTTCTTCCCGCTGCTCAGCCGCAGGAAACCGTCAATCTCCTCGTTCTTCCCCACACAGATCTGCAGAGGGAGAGTGGGTGAGGGAGGGAAGAGAGGGGTATGGAGCAGGAGGAGGGGCAAGTGACATTCAGTAATGTGAGAGAGTTTGTGGACTGAGGCGAAAAGTGCAGCATTGGAAGCCATAACATGCTGTCCTCTGTAATCTCAGCAGTTACCTGCATGAATTTACATACATTTATTCAGACAGCGTGTGTATTAGAGATAGAAGAATTGTGTGTATTTTATTTGTGTGGTGTCACCTGGGCCTCTTTCACGGTCATCTGGCCTTTGTCTCGGTTGCCGTGGAAACCATCGGTGACCTTCCAGACCCGCTCGCCGGGGCGGACCCGCTGCACAAAGTTGGCCGGGAACAATCCCACCTTGTCTCTGCTTTTCCCCTGGTAAACACACCCAAACACGGACACATACACACACACACACAGGTACACAAACAGGTAGTGTGTTAGTCATTGACAGATATAAATAGATATTCTGTCCCGTTCTGAGGTGGCTAGAATCGGGAAAAAAATGGTTCTTAATTGCTTGTAGTACAAAAATATATGATGCTGACACAATTTGCCGCCTTGTTGACAAAAAGGAACTCACACATTTTAATCATCTGCCTGCTTACGTTTCAACACAAACAGCAAACCCGACACAGGCAGCTTCCACTGCAGTCCTTGATAGTCCTTGGCTGAGCATACACAATTAGATTCTTTGTGTTTTCATTTTTGTTTACTTGACCAGTTGCCTAAATATGCATCACATTTATTTTACAGTAACACTGGAATTTGAATAAAACACATTGGAATTTGAAATAAAGAGTGTTTTTGTTCCCTAATTAGCAACATCAGTATTAGACCAAAAAGCATCTGTATTTGTGGAGCCCTAATCCCCCACTGTTTTCTTCAGAGACTCTGGCACACAGGCGTACAAAGCCCACGGGTGCTCACTTAGCCATTTTGCTCATGTCCAGATGTTGACATTTAGCAAAGACATGTTTACACTACAATGGCAAGATGGGGGGTTTAATTGTCAGGTTTTTGTAATTGAATTTGGTTTGCATGGGTGGAAATTACTCTCATTACTATAATGAAGTGTTTTATATAATTGTACCATTTTACAACTATTTACATGTATTTTGATGTAAATATTGTACCACATTCAAATCACACCCATTACAAAGTACAAATTGTGTTTCCTCACTGTGATGATTCCAATATAAACTGGACAGTTGGAGAAATAGAACAATTAGTTTTGTCATGTAATCAGATTTTCAGGCTGCAGCAAAGAAAACCTCTAGGTAACTCCAAGTATGTTTTAAATGAGCCACTTATAGCTCTTCACACTAGCAATATAAGCTATAGGAATATGGTTACTCTGCTGCCTTTTTATTGAAGTGGATATCCCGGTACTTTTCCCTGGTGTTTCGTTTATGTAAAGACCTGTCTGTCCTTCGGCAGGTGAAGGTTAAGATCTTCAGCTGCCTCATTAAACACTGACTGCAATCTGTCTTCTCTCGCTTTTTCTATTCATGCTAACTAGCTCTGGTAACACCCACACCTGCTTCTGTCCTTCAAGCACATCCGCCAGCTTTTTAGTCTTACTGTCTCTGAACAGCTCTGCTTTGAATGGAAGAACTTCAATTGATTCTACGACTGTCTAACTGAAGTCCATATATGTGCGGTATTGTGGTATCTATTCAAAGTCAATCCGGAGATTTGTGATAATATTTTATTCATGCACTGGCTTAGTAGAAAGATAGAGATAGACAGAGAGAAATGGAATAGAAATTGAAATAGAAAGAGTTTTCAGAGCTCACCTTCCACCAGTCCTCGTTGGAGTCATCTGTGACTTGAACTCTGTCGCCAGGCCTGGAGGAAAAACAGACAAAGTGCTCCATGAGAAGAATCTTTAAAGCATTTATCACCATTCCCAAAATACACCATTGAAAATGTGCTGCACAATAGTTCAACATTTCGTGAGATACGCGTGTTCGCTTTCTTGCTGAGTTAGATGTCTGTATGCTAAATGTGAAGTATGCTTGTGAAAGTGAAAAGTTGTGTTTTTTTGGGGAGTCAGGCTAGCTGTTTCCCCCTGCTTCCAGTCTTTATGCTAAGCTAAGCTAACCGACTGCTGCCTCTAGCTTCACATCAAGTGTACAGACACGAGAGTGGCGTCAGTCTTCTCAACAAACTCTCGGCACAATAAGCGTATTTCCCATTAATATTCTTTAAACAGAAAAATGTTAGAGTCACATTACAAGAAGTGAGTCAAATGTAACAATTAACGCTACAGTTAGCACCCTTTAAGTAGCATTTTGACTGTTTAGTTATGTTTTAAATTTGAGTCTCACATAAAAGTTAGAAGATCACTGGTTGATGTCACTAAATGCCTGTTTTCTAACTTTTTCTATCGTGTTTTACGTATAGTACTGTAAATGTCACCTTGAAATTAGTTATTTTTCTGAGGAAACTGGACAGCTCTGTCTATGTGAAGAAATACCTCGAGGGCTGTCTTCTTGCACAGATTAGTGGTGGGTGTCATACCATGCTCAGCAGTTTCCTGCACCTACTAACATACAAAGACTTTTTTTTTATGTCACACACTCAACGCAGCTGTTTGTCCTTCTCGGCCTCCAAGCCACGCTCCCCCCTCCCAAACCGAACCTTGCAACCCCCTACGGTCATCCCGCTGAGGAGGCAGATGGTGTGTGAATGTTAGCAAATTTTGGCCAGGTACACACTTCCTCCTCTTTCATCAGATTACTCTCATGTACACACACAGTACAGTATACAAAGAAATTGGACTGACTGTAGTTCCAAGTCGTTCCTCTCCTGAGGCAGAAACTTGTAGAGAGCCACATAGGTGTGGATGGAGTGAACCTCTACTCTCTTAGGAGTCTGACAAAAAGGAGTATCAAAAGATAGAGAAGAGGCAGAGATGAAGATTATCTGTATGTTCCTCATGTGAAAGTCTGAAACTGAGAGAACAGGATGAAGAGTTTGAAGAACAGATTGCTTTTTCACCAAGAAAAATAAGCTGAAAGAGGAGAGGAGTGCCGACTACACACCTTTAGGCTGACCCTGTCTTCTGAATCAGCCTTCTCGCTTTCAGGAGGGGTGAGCACTGGAGAGACAGACACATAAACACAAAGAGAGAGGGAGAGGGAAAAGGGAAGGAAAGACAGTATGTGTGAAAGAAACAAGGGTCACGTGTAAAACAGAGAGAGAGGGAAAGAGAAAGAAAAAGAAACGAGGGATACACAGAGGGGTCTTGTCACTTTGCAGCAAACAGAAGGAAGGCCGAAGTCAAGGTCATTTACTGTAAAGTGGCAGCAGTACAAACAGAGATGATCCCTTCTCCTGGGACTAAGGACAGAGAGGGTAAAGTACTGTGCAGAGAACACACACATACACACACCACCTCTATAGCATACTGTGTCTCATGTTAATGCAGTTATTTAACATTTAGCCCACAATGTTCTTTTGCCGCAAACAGACTGTTTAAAGGTTTAAAGGAAACATTGACAATAATTTGAACAGTCTACTGATGATGAACCATCCGTTTCCGCGACCACTGCATTGTTTTTGCAAAACGTGGCCAAATCTACAGAGATTTTCAGCTCAGATACAATGACATTTTAAAGGAATAGTTCGACATTTTGGGAAATATGCTTGTTTTTTTCTTGCCGAGAGTTAAATGAGAGGATCACTACCACTCTCATGTCTGTATGGTAAATATGAAGCTAGCTTAGCACAAAGTCTGGAAACAAGGGGAAACAGCTGGCCTGGCTCTGTACAAAGGAAACAATATCCAACAACCGGCACCTCTAAAGTTCACCAATTAACACATTATGTCTCGTTTGTTTAGTTTAGGCACATAACCACATGTCGTTTTTGTATAATCTGTTAATTATAGTGATCTTTAGAAGTGTTGGTAGGTGGATTTCATAACCTTTGGACAGAGATTTATAGCTTTATATTTAAAGCAGACATGAGAGGAAAGAAAGCGAACAAGCGCGTTTCTCACAATGTCGAACTATTTCTTTAAGGCTTTTCAGTATTCATATTGAAAGTTGCCAAACAGCTGATTATGATTTAGAAATTCAAAGGACAATGATTCGACTTACTCCCAGGGATGTGTTCCTCTTCAGCTATTGGCTGGTTTTCTAGTTTGTCTTGCAGTTCTTCCGCCTATAATAAAGAAAGGGTTGCAGCCAGCAAAGTCAACAATATTCTTGGTATGATTAATGCAAACATGAATTTATATGAATGACTGGGCATGTCTGTGTATTTTATGTGTGTTTTTATACCTCATGACATGGTGACTCTGAGATACTGCTGAAGCTGGAGCGACTCATCTGAGCCAGCGACGTCCCATAGCGCAGTGCCTCATACACAGGGTCAACAATGCCATTATCTGCCTCTACACACAGCCAGACAAGATGGAACAAAGCAACACATGTGCAATCTTATAGCGGACACTATACTGACACACACACACACACACACACACACACACACACACACACAGACACACACACACACACCCCTACACACACACAGTGGCCTGCCAGGCATCAAGAACCGAAGGCCACAGACATGGTGATTACTCATCCTGAGATTACAGTTGTTTGGTCTTGTGAGAAATCAGCCAGCGTTTCCATCACTCACCCTGGGCAGCAGGAGCCTCTCTGACCACACCCAGCGTATCAGTGGTTAGCAGAGGAGAGCTGAAGTTTCTCTTGAAAGCTCCTGTCTGACAGCACGGCAGAGAGACGGGCAGACAGGAGAGGAAGGACAGGGGAAGGAGAAACATTACTTGAGGCGGAAAAAAAAGACAAAAGGGCAGATGTAATATTTTGCTGTAAGACAATACCTGTGAGGTTTTATCTGGGAAAGGTGGGCCTACAGTACAGCGATGAAAGCTGAGTATCTGAAGATGTGTCAAGTATCAGTCCTGGTGTTCTTTCAGTATTTCACCTCAAATTAAATCTCCTACAATTTACTTTGATGCAGATATTTTGTATTACAGAAACGCTTTTTGGGGAAAAACATGGAGCCACTTAGATTATGTTCATTGTATTTATTTAAAAAAAATCAGTAATGTAAAAGATACAAATACATAACACCTACATATATACACACTATACATATACACTATAGAAATCTGTGCATCAGAGGTAAACAGGGGAGAGCCAGTACAAGACCTCTCTTTGTGTACATATCTTAAATACTTTCACAGCCAACATTTAAGTTATTCAGCTACAATATGTGTGCATGTATTTAGTATACATGCACAGATGTATGATTTAAGTACAGTGAAGGTTAAACTTGTCAGGTTAAACTTTCCCCTCATTTCCTGTCATCTCTCTACTGTCGACTATCGAATAAAGATCCCCAAAATAGCTACACACACACACACACACACACACACACACACACACACACACATATATATATAAGGAAATGCTGACCATTAATATGAGACAGGGTATGAAACCAGGACACCTGTCAAAGGCAATCACTAATGCCCATTCTCCATCTTGACCTCCATGACCTACTACACTTAAATGAATGTCACACCTGGTATTGAAAGTAAATCATTAATGCAGAAAAGTTATATATGAAAGTAATTTCTCTTGTTGGTAACATCTTAAAACATCTAAGTCAAGCTGTGTTTTTTATCCGAGCCCTTCAGTTCATGTACTGTAGGAGGAAGAAGAGAAGTCATGATGAATAAGCAGGCGTGGGTCCGTTTTTTTCCCCCCTTAATCAGTTTGATAGAAAACATAACTCTGATGGTAATGAGCCTCTAATCACCTGATATTTACATGCAAACAGTAGTTGTGCTAAAGAGGCAAAAATACCTTTGACATACTTTTCCATCTCGACACATGTAGGTTAGATCAGCTAATATGATCTACGCCTGCATTATTGCACTAACTCTATTATTGCCCACTGATGGTGGCAATAATACACTCCCCATCAGTTGTAACAGGGAGCTTCTGAAGAAATGTCCCCCAACACTGCTGTATGCCTAATGGAGTATGACTAAACTTTTTCTTATCTGCCTTCAAGCAAATGTATCCACGTGGTCTGCTCACTGAGGTCTGTCTCTGTCAAACTGTAGATCAACCAGTGCACATCTGGTACTGTACAACTTTGATATGTGATTGTGTTTCTTTATTTAGCAAGAGGAATATGTTTAGCTACAGTACATGACTCATCAGTGTAAGACATAAAATTACAAAGTCCTGTTTTTGACAGATGAATCTGCTCCGTGTTCCCAAAATAGAAACAGCTTATAAAGATAGTATACCAGCTTTATTCAATCTCTTTTTATCTGGTTTACAGTAAGTGATATGTGCTGAAAATAACATGTCATCAGAAAAATGTCTTTGAGTTAGTTTTCTGCAGTCCTGTGGTGCATTCAGTGGTTCATTGTATCAAAATAAATGTATTATTGTGCTGGAAAAATGTCCTTAATGTTAAACTTGTCACTTTTTTATCCAGGAAATATTACTAATATATTAGTTTAAATAAAAAATATTAGCCATGCATACATTGTGTCATGATGTATCAAGTGAGAGATCATTGACTGTCAATGATTTCAGGATTTCACTCTGGCGGAAGCATTTGAGGTTTTGAACATTTTGTGTCTGAAAGTCAAAGTAAAGGAATATATTTATGTAAAAGGAAATAAATCAAAATGACTGCCATGACGATTTGACAGATCTTGTGAGTGTGTAGACCTTCTGAAAAATACAGAAGTCATCCAAAAGTGAAACATTGCTCTAAGGTTCTGGGGGAGTGCGATGGACTGACAGACAAGAATTTGCCCAGAATCTCTTCTTTATCTCCTCGCTCACAGAACACAAACTTCACCTCTACACTGAAATAACTGCATGAAACTCTGCGCCAAAACTCAACTGAACAGTGTGATTTCATAAGAGTTGTATCTATTTTTAACTAGTGATGCAAATAATGTAGAATAATAATACCCCTTAACACCCTTTACACATTCACAATTACCAACATATGTTATACAAAGTTATTATGATATCCAACATTCTTACCCACTTAGAAAGCACACAGGTGCTCACATAAATATGTGTACAGTAGAGCTCAGAACTGGAGGTAGATAAATAATCCTCCGTTTCACATCCAATAGCCAAACACTACCCTAACAATCACATATCAACATATCAGCACTGGTGACTGTGGAGCATGCCTGGACAGTCTTGGACTTGTTGAAGTTTAAGAAGGCAAGACTGGACTCTGACTGCTGGAATATAACAGAGGAGACTCACAAATTCAGGTGAGGATGTGTGTGTGTGTGTGTGTGTGTGTGTGTGTGTGTGTGTGTGTGTGTGTGTGTAAAGCTTTCCCACAGAAGCAATTATTTTGTGCAGCGCTCAGCAGGCCTATTTCTTTAATCAAACTGTAGTACATCTTTAAGTTTAATTAACATCGATTAGTAAAAATGTTGTCATGAATCCAAAGTCATTTAAAGCTACTTGATTCTGGAGATATTTTAAGGCAATTGGTCATATATGGGTGCACTCAGCAAATGTGCTGACAGCGAGCCAGAGGAACTGCAGTCATCGACATTCCTTTTTCATTTTTAATTACACTACTTTAAATAAACAGTAGGTTGTGCAAGTTGTGCCTGCTCAATTTTGTGTTTTTATTGTTATGAATGTTCAAAATTCTGCTTAAGTAAAAGTAAACAAATATCAAAAGTAAAAGTACTCAGTATGCAGAATTTATAGTGCTCATAGTGTTTTAATATTATATGATATTTTATTGACTTATTATTACCTATGCATTCACCTGTAGGCAGCATTTTAATGATGTGACTGATCAAGGTGAAGCTCATTTGAACTATTTGATATGACGATCACTGACTTTTTGTACTGCAACAAAATCTCCATCTTACTTACTCATGAATTAGTTGTGGAGTTGTAAGAGTCCTTTTTTATCTGGCAGTCTATTTAGATTATTTCAACCTGTTTCCTATAAAAAATCAACTTGTATTGAGAAGTTTCTAGAAATAAGTCTTCACAGAAGCTGCTCAGGAATTTAAAGAAATGACACCTTATTCTGGAAAATTCATGAAACAGGTTGAAGTTATGTCAGCACAGAGAAAGATTTTTTTATCTTAAAACAAGATAACGAGACATTTAAGACTCTAATAGACAAAAATGAGTTGGTAAGATGGAGATTTGTGCAGTGCATGCAGTGTGTCACACTGCATAGTCACACTAAGATGGCCTGCTCTTCCTGCTCTTCACTGGACTCTGCTGCTCACAGACACTTTGCTCTCTTCACCCCTAAAATCACCTGAGCAATTACAGCACTTTAAATACAATGAAAGTAAAAATTGCTCTGGATGACGCACTTTGGTTGAGAGACAGTGAACCCAGTGGATCTTAAGTTACGTAGATGTATAAGAAGTAGCCTCCAACGTCATCCAGTTTCAGTAAAATTCCTAATCCTTGCTTTGATGAGTGTGCAGTGATCAAAAAGGACACTGCCGAAGGCTTGGCGAGAGTCTGCCGTGTCATATCCTCGAGGGATTGTGTGCGCCTCAAAAACACTGAATTTCACACTGAATTAGCCAGACCAGCTGGTACAGGGAGATATTGATTTTCCAACAGAGTTGAGAGGGGAGGAAGGAAATGTAGCATCCAGACAAGAGAGAGGAAGACAGGAGGGCGTTATGTGAGAAGAGCAGCACATGCGGGGAGGAAGGACAAAAAGGCTGAGTGAAAAAATGTTGGGATCTGGCCACTGAAACTTTATCAGTGTCATCCTCCTCAGCTTTTGTTTCTCTTGTGGCTTTTATAGTTGGGAGATAATTTTATCCCACTGCTACCCTTTCACACGTTTCCCAGTGTGTTAGTGTGCTTTGCAAAGCCCTGGTCAATCCACATTCCATTTATAACCTCTACCTTTTTGTCTCTGCTGGTTTGAAAAGGGCTTTATCCTCTTTTAACAAGACGGGGGCTTTGAGGCTAAGCATATTACTGGGACTATAGGCTACGCCAACTGACTGAGAGAGACAATTACAGCATCCAGATGCTGTTTAATTCTGCTGACACAATGCATTCTGTGTTAGTCTCTGGCCTGCAGAGAACTCGTGCATTTCCAGTAAATTTTACAAATACACAGAATATAAAAATGTAATTAACTATGTAAGAAACATTTTTGCCCATGGTAAGCCGGGCTACTGGGAGATAACTACAGCAAATGAGCAGAGCAACACAGGAACATTATTAATTAACGCAAAGCCACCCTGACCGGTGATTAAGCACTTTATGATAATTAGAGTTGTCCTTTCAAGGGTGGCATTGTCACGGACAGGTGATATGAGAATGAGAAAATATAATGAAACTACAATAATAAAACATGATAATAAAACGAATTGTCACTTTTTAAATTAGGTAACTAAGAACTTCACAATATTGAGAAAAAAGAAAGAGACAGGTAAAAAATGAGTGATCAGTGAAGTCAACGTGATGCATTTGAGGTAAATCATTATGATGACTATAATGTTTTAAATTACTAATAGGAAAAATAATAATATTATGTCAATTACACATATTTCCCTGCTCTTTTACTGGCCAGGTGGCAAATCCAGCTACTTTTGGGAGATTTTGAAAGAGCATCTCAGAGTTTCACATCCCTGTTAACACCAGTTGACCACATATCTCTGGGTGTCAGACACTTGTAGAGACACTTTGTGTTACTATATATTTTATGTGGGCAGTAAGGTGTAACTGTTATGCCTCATAAAGGTGCATAGTGAATCTGAAGTGTTCTTACCTTGCCGTTACAGGGCTGCTGGGAGAGCTCCGACGAGCACCAGAGGTGAGCCGCCAGCTTACAGGCTTTACAACGCAGCCCCTGCTTGGAGTTCCCTGCATGGACGCCAAACAATTCACTTTAGACTGAAGACAGCTGTCAATATTTCTATTATCAGGAACAGGTTAAGGCCACTGTGAAGGGCAGTATCAGGTGCAGTAAGGGTAATGGCAATGGAAGTGGGAAGAAATAACGTAGACTGCTTGTTGCCACGCAGCGCTATCTGTCCTGAGTGGTTTTGTATAATTTGAGTAAAAAAGATCAGATTTTTGCAATGCTACATTTTTGCCAGTTTTTCATTAATGGTATTAAATCCACATTCTCTAGCTTTGTGTCTGTTTTCCCTGTGTATATTGTAGGTGCTTCAAACATAGCATTTAAAAGACTAAAAAAGACTTAAAAAACTCCCCAGAGATGCTTTGTAACTACAGTAAATTTCGATTTTAATTGCTCCAGGTTTATTTTAGCAAATGATGTGCACCAGATGTGTGCCTCACATGTGGAGCCCACACCCCAAGTATTAAACAAACTGTCTAAATATCAGTTCTGACACTCGCTCGCTTCATGGTCTGCATTCAAAAAAATTTGTATGTCACAAGGTAAAGTATGGTATGTTAAATGTATTTGTGCAGCTTCTTCAGTGACCAAATGTAACAAAGTGCTATACTATTTAATAAAGCAAAGGACACAGAGACATACTTCACACACAATTGACACATTGTCATTAAGAAATGGCCTCTCTGTATCAATTCAGACAGTTTAAAACAGATTAATGTGCTCTTAAGACTGGTCAGAAGGCCTAACAGCTTTGCCAGTCATTAAGCAGTCAGAGTTCACAAATGTGTCCCCCAGGGGACTGAAACCAGCTGATGTGTACTCTATACCAGGTTCACTTGGTTCTTCCTACAACAGATTCTCAATCAGGTGCAGTTTCTCTGGTGTTGTTTTGCTAAAGCAGGTAAAAGAAAGTTATAAAACAACAGCCTAGACTAGAGACGCAATAAACTGTGATTTGGAAAATATTTCCAAGCTTTGTGACTTACACAAAAAAGGTATAGCTGAGAAACGTCAGCACACCAATTGTAAAAAAAAAAAAAAAAAGGTGATACAACTCCCAGAGGAGGCATATAAAAGAGATTGGACCGCAGAGCTTGCTGTCAATAATTTTCATTGGGACAATTTTCTGCTAAAGAAATAAACGGTCCACTGTGAGATTTGTGGATTATCCTGAGTAATGATGTTTAATCCTTTGAGAACCACAAACAAAATTTGTTTCATTATTTCGGATAAAGTGGCAGGATTCCCAGTGGAAAAACTTCAGCAAATAAACCAAAGAATGTCTGCATGGCTAAATACCACAAGTGGTAGGTGAGAAAATATGCTTTTTGGGATTTGGGTGAGCTGACCCTTAAGCCAGGAACAGCAGATTGACCAAACTCTAGTTAAAAATGAATGTGCTTGCCTAAAAACATATTACCTAGCAGTATCTGCTGACCAGCTTATTTCTGCATTTTGGGGAATGTTTACCTCTTGGAACACATGTATTTCCTCCATGGGAGTGATGAAAAAACAGTAATAAAGTGTGGTAAACTTCACTGATTCTGGTTAACTTCATACACACCTGTCCAACATGGCTGCATCCCTGAATGCAACGTTTTGGAAGTAAGCGGCACAACTGACCTACCTTGGATCATGTGTTTGCATCGCTGGCAGCTGGTCGGCCTACGGAAGACGTGCTCCTGGAAACAGTGGGTCTTGACCGGCTGCACCAGCTGGGCCTGAGACTTTAGCAGGGTTTTGGAGGCTACGGACAGCGAGGGACTGACAGAAGGTGAGTGGGATGACAATGAGGGGCTGGGACTGATAGACGGGGAATGGGAGGGAGAGCGCTCATAGGCCAGGGGGGACTCAGAGAAGGGGGGAGGAGATGGCGGGGGTGGAGGTGTGGTGATGAGGGCGGAGGGAGGGCGGGATTCGCCGTTACTGCGCTGGAAAAAGTTGTCCACACTCTTGCTGCGCATGACAGATTTGAAGGACAGGGAGCGCTTCAACCGCTGCAACTGAAAGACAAAAGCAAAAAAGAAGACATGTAAGTGACAAATTACAACCCGTTCCAAGAGAGTTGTGCTTCTGTTTCAGAGGAATAAGAATATATTTACTAACCACAGCAAAACACGTCTACCTAGGGAAGTGAGAGCAAACCACACTAAGCATGCAAGAAGTCTTAAAGGCCCTATATACCTATTTTATCAATCAGCTACTCACTGTGAAAGATTGGAATCTACATGAACACATCATTTTCTACCAAGGTTAGAACAGTTTATTGTTCTTTCACATGCAAGATTTCTGTATATGAGGTTTTGTCTGTGCTCTCACTTTTTTGAAGTGGGCTGGGCTCAGGTGGAGAAAGGTGATGTCACGTACTTTGATGCACCAATCACAACATTTGAATCAAAAAGTGACAAAATGTTGTAGGATTGTTTGCTCGTGTTTCCAGGCCTGTGCCCGTCAAATCTGATTAAACCACACCCACAGTCCTGATGAAGCAGATTAGCTAGGTTATTGTGTTAAACTCTTAAATAAATAAGTATGGATGTGATTTTCCTAAATTTAAATTTGCTTGTTGTCTATCTAGTTATACCTATTTATTGTTATAGAAAAATACTTAGGATTTGAAAACAAGTTGTCAGGGGCTTTAAAGTCCTAAAGTGATGACTGACTCCAACTTGAGGACCTAAAAGGACCCACCCTTTCTTTTAATTGTGACATTTTATACTGCAACGGGAACTGCAATTTTAAAGCAGAAACAATAGAAATGGCATGTGCAGTGAAAAATAAACAGCAGTCTGTTAGCTCTGCCCTCTGACTGTCCTTGCCCTGCCAGGCTGGCTTCTGATCTTCCATCTTCAGCTTTTTCCCCTCTTTCCTTCGATCACAAATTTGCCATCCCTTGCGAATTCACGCAAGTCGATACCCCTTAAAATTCACGTTTGATTAGTTTTATTGAGCGGCCTGCACCTTCGCATTTCATGCAGTCAGTGATGCACGGCAAACACTTTGTTTATCTTTGACTCTGTCTGCCTCCATATCCTGCATGCTTGCCATGCCGTCCGGTGCTTTTGGCTACAATAAAGGGGAACTGATAATGACAAACAATTACTGGGACTTAAGAGCAATGGGATCCAGTATATGGAAATAATAACTGCTGTGCACTCATACATCAAGAGAATGGCCTGAAGAATGAGGGCAAGGATGTAATAGGTCCCTGAGACTGAAGAGTACCTCCTCAATTTACACAGAGCTCATTAGCTGTCTATGTTAGCGACTAGGTCGAGGACATCGTTTTGATAACCAGAGGCCTGCCTCAAACTTCAAAGTTGTACAGACTTTTATTAAATTCTGCATTTTGTTTATTTTGTGGCATTAACATGTTTCTGCTTGTAGCAATGTAGCAAAAAGTCAGACTTTTTTCGGAAACTGTTTTTATGTATGTTCATGTGTGAGACGGTAGCATCCTCATCATGTCTATTGCACCTTTGAGCTTTGAGAGCCACCGCTTCGCCCATCTCACTCATTCGCAGAAAATTCGATCAATATCATCGAGCAGGTTCCTCTTTTTCTTCTTTAAGCTACAGATTCACAGATGCCAATTAGTTTGAGTGATGAAAAGAGTCCTCTTTGTTGACTCATTAGTGAGTGCCTCTTGTAAATGTTTTCTACAGGGAGCTGAGTCCATGCTTTCCTTAATGGCCTTTTCTTGGCTCGACTGGTGGTCCATTCAGTAATGGATGTTCCTCTCTATTAGATTTTTAACTTGTCTGACTTTGTTAATCTTCTCTGTGGTGAAGGCCGGTCTTTGCTCCAGTTCCAGGGGGAAAGGAACAATTTCTTTCGGCACAAACTAGGCAACACATGACTGCTAATCAATAGCTTAATATACCTCCCTGCGCTTTTACAAAGATTAAGTAGACAAAGAAATAAACAGGACTCATCTGAAGATAAAAGAATAAAAGCTACTTTAATGCCAAATGTCGTTGTACAGGGTTGAATAATCATGAAAATTAGACTTTTGCTTTGCATTGCTTCACTATTTACTCAGTTTAACTTCCATTAAAATCTATATGGCCCACAGACCTGCATTTATGAAAGCAATAAATAATTGCTGAACGAATACAATTTAAGTGGGTGGCTTTATACAGTTCATCAGTAGATCTTTTATTCAGCAGTTTCTGTATCTACACTATCCCATTTATCCTATCCCATGAAGTTAAAGCTTAAGCACCATCAAAGAAATAGTCCAGAGAAAGGGTTTTATGACTCTTCTCAAAATGTACAAAGATGCAATGTAGTTTTTGCAGCTTGGCAACTGCTCTGGGCACTTTCACAGTTTAGCATTAGGCTAAACTGAAGTGCACTGAATGGCCGGAAGTACGTGGACATCCCTGTTCATATGTGTACTTTTCGTCTGGGGACGTTTTTTAAGGTTTTGTTTTAAGGTTCTGTTTCATCCTCTAACAGGCTCTGTAACAGAGCACTGTATTTTGCAAGTCCTGCATAATATATACAACCAGTTCCACAAGGGCTCTGGTGGGCTCATTCTGATTGGCTGAACCGGTGCGTGCAAGTTTCAGTGTGGTGAAGCCTACAGAGCCTGTAATGCCTGTTAGAGGGATCTGATCATTAAAACCTGTGGTCTTTAACATATTTAGGCAAGTTTGTTGAGAGAAGCACTAAATTCATCCAGTTACTCATGTCTAATTTATTATCAGTGCACAGTGCAAGTATTAATACAACGAAAACATTATTGCAGCTCCCCGAGCTTCT
This sequence comes from Macquaria ambigua, assembly GCA_008360985.2. Taxonomy (NCBI): domain Eukaryota; kingdom Metazoa; phylum Chordata; class Actinopteri; order Centrarchiformes; family Percichthyidae; genus Macquaria; species Macquaria ambigua. Next base: position 148,258 of record VMKM01000745.1, read on the forward strand.
CAAATTTGGGAGCTGCAGGGCGTCACGCTGCACACGCACCGCTATCTTGATTATCTCCTATCCTTTATGGTTACTCTTATTATATATGTGTGTGTGTTATAATGTGTGTTAGTATAGCTGCTAATTTGAGACAAAATAAACTGGCTTCACTGTGTTTTCTTATATCCCATAACATGCTCCCCTGTAAACAGAACAGAAATCAGAAGCAGAGTTCTAATGAATGCAAATCTCTCTGTTTCTCCATGGCACTCTTGTGTCTCTCTGTAAGGTTTTGAAAAGTCTATTTGTGGATCACAGACTTGGGGACCCATCACACTCTGAACTACTGACAGCAATTAGCTCATCACAGTGCGAGTAGCGTAGTGTACTAGAACAGACTGGAAGAAGATGAAGCAAAGAATAAAAGAAAAGTATGAGGGCAGTCAAAGAACGTGAGGAAAAAATAGGAAGAAAATTGGAAAGAAATGGGGAAAACAGCATAGTGAGAGAAGAGATAGACTGAAAATACCACACCACCACCATCAACCCCTCTCGTCTTTGAAAGCCCAACAACGCACCAGGGCCTTTCTCTATCACCCCTCTGACAGACAAATGGTACAGTGGAGAGGCAGAGCAGACGTCTCAGCCTTGTTCTTCGTTCGCCGTTTAAAAATGAGCACAGAGCGCAGAGATGTTTGGTGAAGGCTTCTATAAATAGGCTGTTGTGAGGAATGCCTGGATAAATTAATGATTAAGAAGTGGGGGGGGGGTTCACACACGCCTGTGAAAGGCGAAAAGTCATCCTGGTGCCACTATGATGCAGGTGCATCTCCCATGTTTCTCTACACTGCCTTTTCTTTTACAACACAGAGGTGATGCACTGAGGCGACTGTTGAGGAGCCGCATCATAAAGAAAATAATCTTCCAGCTAATAGTTCTACATATTGACACATCTAGAGGTTTAAAACTTAAGTAATAATGTTTTGTTTGTTGAAAGAGGAATAAACTTACTAAAACTGAACACAATGTCCTCCATCTTTGGATCAAGCTGTAAACATGGTCTTCTGCCCTCACTATGTGTGTAGGTGCACAGCTATGCAGTGAGCTAAAAACTCTCCCAATAAAAAGTTAAAGACAGAAGTTTAAATAATACCATAACCAATAATTATACCAAAGGTAGTGTAAGAAATGATTAGCATAGTAACAAAAAAGACTAGCTGTCAGATTAGTTATATTATCCCTCAAAGTACAAGACAGTAAGTAATCTAATGTAAATACAAGAGTAAAAGTGATTCAGTTTCTTAGAATGTTGTATTAGCAACACATTAGCTTCAGATAGCTAGTATAATGGCTAGCTTGGTTGCAAAAATTGATTGCAGTAAAACTAAATTAACAAATCACAAGATCAACAATCACAAAACAGCTGTGATAAAAGGAGTCCCTACAGATAATGCTCCAACAAGGGCATTTTTGGGAGTAGATAAAAGATGCTTGTGAACATTTGCTTGGTCACAGATCTGATAAAATGGCGCATGTAACAATGTCAGTTAAACTGTAAATGCTATGGAACAGTGGTTGCTGCTAGCAACAGAGTGTTCAACTGAAACCAACTGCTGATGGCAGAATACATGGTAACCATCAGTGATGTATTGTTGGACTGAAATTACAGTTTTCTTTACAGAAATAATAATAATAATAATAAGACAATAACAACCTGTCACTACATGTCTGCCAGTAGTTTCAGCTGCCATACTGTTGGCACAGCTTGTCTGGTGGTCTGGTCTTGTCAAGGAATCAGTCCTGGGTGAGCTGGGTGCAAATACATAAATCTCACTGCTTTAAGTCATAAAAATTATAACATCCGGTTTATAAGCCTAGTTTGGATGGGAAATGCTTGTTTTATCCTTGGTCTGGCACCAGTAACGTCTTTGAACAGTGCCAAAGCTGCCTTTGTGTCCTTACGCATAGCCATTACACAGCAGTATACAGTACTTTATGTTGAAAGCTGTAACAGCCTATTGATTAATGAAACATGAATAGATCAAATATATTGTATGATCCAAAATTCATTACATTAATTCCTACAATATTAATATGTCCAGTGTTTTTTACATGTTATTCCCACATTTCTAAATGTTTGTTAGTCTTATTACCTTACCTTACTTTACAGTTTAGATGACAGTATGCAGATACAGTAATGCACTTTTTAAATAATGACCAGTTTCTGTGTGGAAAAGTGTTTAATCCTTATCTGCACTTATTCCCCAATGTCTGCCAACTCCTGCACATAACATGCCCACTGCAGTGTTTTTCTCAGGACATCTCTAGCTGCTCATGATATCTAAAAGTATTACTGAACACACAGAAACCTGATTAAGTTTGGCTTTCTTCTTGCAGTGACCTGAGCTTTCAATTAAAGATGACCTCATTAGGCATTGTTCCAGCGGCACCCTGTTAGGTAAAAGTGCAGCTACTGAAACGACCTTTTGTGCGAATGGAAAGTTGTAATGCTTCACTGCACAAGCTGCATCGCTGGTCATAGGGCTTGCAACAAATTGAAAACTTCCTGAAAACTTAAGTACAGAAAATATTATATTTCCTCAATCCATCTCTATGTATTAAAGGGATTTTTAGGGATTTTAAGCACCCTGAGGAATTCACACCATCCAAAAAGCACTTATGAGAGGTTATAGAGGTACAGCACACTTAAACGTGTTTTTTGAGCTGTAAACTAAATGATATTACTGTACTGTGATGAAACACATCAATGCTGATGTTAATATTGACATTTCTTACCAAATAAATTAAATCAGCATGGCTCAACACTCAACACTATTTCAAATCAGCCCTGAACCTGGGAGGCCAATGCTGACATAGAGTCAACCAGTTGGGACCTGTCTACATCATGAAATGTATATAAAAAAAGACTAATCAGTGTCAGTAAGTGTCTCCCGTGTCTCCTGAACCACACACTACGTAGCCATGAGGTCACGCCTCCTACAGTCGTTGTTCCCTCACTCGTTGCATTTTTTTAATTTGCTGGGAGAGAGGGCTGTAGCAGAATCTGAGGGTGGAGTTACACTAGTATTTTAAATAATGTCAAAATATAGAAAATCATATTCATATTCATCAGATCTTTTACAGACATTTGGCTCCCTTGATTTCCACTGTATTACTTACTATAGTATTATTACTCTCATGTCAAAACATTATAACTCAAGAGATTATAGATTGGGGCAATTACAAACTCAGAGATTGGAGGACAAGCTAAAATAAGGCTTTTATTTTAAGGATTTCAAGATGGGAAGGGGAACCTAAAGTGAACCAGAGGTGTCTCTGTTACCTATTATACTATATGTTAATATCTTAGGTGACAGAAAAGGTGTGAATCAAGGTACATTATTCTCCTATCCCCGTCTCATTGTCACAGTCACAGCTCTGTGTGTGGCCCCCAAATATCTGGCAGTTGTTTGAAGGTTTTCTTAGTGATCTGTGAGTGAGCCTCTTGCTAGCAAAGACTTCGCCAGCTCACACGCTGCCTGCCTGAGTGTGCAGCAAAAGCAGCTTGCATTTCCAAATCCAGTCGTTTAAAAGGCTTAACTGCGCAAGGAGATTTTGCAGAGCTTTGCATTAGGTGACTGCCACAACTGCTCTTTGATTTTCACACAATGGTGAAAGAACAACACTCATTGGGGAGCTCATAACAAGTCGGTTACCCTCTGATTACCCACTAGGGCTATATTATCTTACATTTAATATACACACACACACACACACACACACACACACAGATTACATTGTAATCTTCTAGATTAAATACTTTATATATACTTATACTTTATACATAATAGTTTTTAATTTGAACCACCCTCTTAGCCCTATATCACAGAGTAAGACAAGTGACTGATATCCTGTTTTTTCTGTATTGATGTACATCTAAATGAGTCACTACTGGAGGCCAGTTAACTTGTTTCACTATAAGGTTTTATTACACGACCCACACCAAACTGAAAGTCTTTGTGAGTCAATTCAAATAAAAGAATACAGAGAAACAATTAGATGTGCAGGGCAAGATTATTATATTCGTATTCAAAGCATAACCTTCCTTATTGACTTTTGGGTATGTCTAGAAATCTTATTTCAGATAAATGAGGCACAAATGTAAAAGGAGAAATTGTTCTATGCGGGGGATGAATTATTCAGTTGATAAACCACAGCCTTAAACTTGGAGAGAAAGTCAAGTTAAATTCTTTTAAACGTTGAGCCTTAAATGTTAGTTCAATGCCAGTAACTTACTAGCAGTACGCTCTTGAAGAGTTGATAATAAAGTTACATCATAGTTCTCTTTATGAACGATCATTTGTTGCGTATTCAATCAGTCTTGCAGTCAAAGGTGTACTTTTTTTCAAGGTGAGTCATTCAGAGCTGAAGATCAGAACCATCCATTCTAAAACTTTATTTTTTTCCCACTCCATTACATCAACAGCTTTGCCTTTTAGAGACAAAATAACCTCAGAAGTTAACTGTCTCTACAGCAGCAACATAAGGTCAGTACTAAACAAAGGACTAAATAAAGTCCCAACTGACACTGCACATGGGACTCTGCTGGATCAGCAGCATTTTAGAACTCAATCAAGGACAGTAATTCAATGACTTCATCATTAATCAGCGCTGGGTCAACATTGGATACATGAGCACGGCGGTGACACAGTAAAGCACGAAACGTTGGTTTATCAGTTTGCATTCATTCATAGATGTGACAGCAGTGATGTCCTATTCTTTGTGTGTTTTCTGTCTTTGTGAATATCTGACTCTTCCTGTCGCTCTCTCACTGTGTCTGTGTCTCTCTCCAAACCTTCATCTTTTTTCGGTGCAGACTATAGTTTGTTTCAAAGGTCAATCAGTACAAGTCAATCATAATGGCAGGAGAAACACAAACATATCATGGTCTGTCAGAAGTTAGGCGAGTGAGTGATGTATCCTCCTGCTAACAGCGATATGGAAGAAACAAACACAAGGAGGCAGAAAATGCTCAGTTCAGAAATGTCATCTACACAGTATAATCATACGAATGGTACATATCAGAAACGCTCTGCAGCTGAATTTGCTCATTAAAGAAGTTTAGTTACCTACTGACACAGGATTTCAGAAGGTAATCAAGAGGAAATTAAATGTCACCACTGTCAAAACTCGTCCAAAACTAATGAAATAAAACTGTATAATTTTCCAATTTACAACCACACATTTGTGTTGAATGATTTGTTTCATGAACTGTAAAAATAACAAACTGCAATTTGACTGTTTTCATGTTTCATTTATGGCAAGTAATTTTAAGAATTAAAACTGAAGATTAGAAAGGTGCAAAATCTTAATCAACAAAGAATGTGTACTGTAGTTTGTTTTAGCTGACTGAACTGGCCACCTTAGTCAAATGAAGAGCTGTCTCTTTTGCTGTTTCTTATCTCCTCTTTCCTGCTTTTCTCCTCACACTGCACTTCACTCTTCTCCTCTTTCTATCTGTTTTTCTCATTCCTGGCAGGACCTCTGGCTGGCTATCCTATTCTTAAATCACCCTTATCCTCTCAATCACTCAGGCAACCATCACAAGCCAGCCACTCTGCGATATGGAGAGAGAAGACAATGTAGGAAAGGAAGGAGGAATGGGAGAGGAGAGACATAAAGTTGAGGAAAGGTGAAGTGCAGGTGGAAAAAGACAAGGTTTTGGGTTTCATGCAAATGGGCCACAGTCAATAGAAGAGAGAAAGGAAACACATACTCTAAGAAGAGAGCAAGAAATTAATTAGATGATTAGAGAAGAAAAAGGGGATGATAAGGAAGTTAGTGGGAAGAACAGCAGAAGAAGGAGTGCTCTGAGAAAAGGAGTGTGAAGGGCAAAGTCGGAGAGAAACTGTTGCCATCAATTCACCTCATAAAAACGTCTTTGTGTTGGCTGAGAACGCGATGGGCCGTGTGAAGGCCCTGCGGACCGGCAGGGCACAGCACCACCATGCATTATCAGCATTTACACCCATCGCTGTCTTTTGTGAATATTAAACTTTATGTAGCTGCTGACTCTGAGCACAGCTCTCATTTCCTCCACTAATAAACAATGTAGGGTTTAAAGGAATAGTTCAGTAGACATTTTGGGAAATTTGCTTATTCGCTTTCTTACACAAGGGCTAGATAAGAAGATCAATACCACCGTCATGTTAGTAAGGAAAATATGACGTTACAGCCAGCAGCCGGTTAGCTTAGCTTAGCATAAAGACTGGAAACAGTGGGAAACAGCTAGCCTGACACATTATATGCCCTTTGTTTAATCAGTACAAACACCGACGTGTAAAAATGACAATTTGCAGTTAACTTTCCTGGAGTCTCTGCTGGTTGCCTGGCAACTGTTCCTGGCCAAGAAATAGTCTGGCACATAACCCCCCAAGAAATGTTATTGTTTTAACATATGGATTAAACAAATGAGATACAATGTGATTATTAGTGAGCTTTAGAGGTCCCAGTAGGCGGATTTTGTTACTTTTGTACAGGGCCAGGTTAGCTGTATCCAGTCTTTCTGCTAAGCTATACTAACCGGCTGCTGGCTGTAACTTCATATTAAGCGTACAGACATGAGAGTGGTATCGATCTTCTCATCTAACTCTCTGCAAGAAAGCAAATACACGTGTTTCCCAAAATGTCGAGCTATTATTCCTCTAATCATTGTTTTGTCTTTCCAAACTCCCAACTTTCCTCGTCATCCACTTTACCATCCCTCACTAAATGTGAGACACTCGAATGGCATGCGCTCCAAGTGATTAGAGAAGAATGATAATATTTTTGGAGCTATCACCTTGCCCGTAGGTGGAGGAGGTGGAATAACTATTCATTCTCTGTCACAGTCTCTATTAGAAGCACTCTAGAAAGCTGGTAGGCCCACTTAGCACTGTAATAAATACTCTGAGAGCCGAGGGACGGTGGAGACAGAGAGGGAACAAGAGTGGGAGATGACGGAGGGAGAGCTGATGAGGAGATGAGAAAGATTGCAGAGAGACAAGGTAAGAGGAACTGAGAAAGAGAAAGAAGAGGAGGCAGAAGAGGGAAAGCAAAGGGTGGAAATTGCTATGAAATTAATACAACAATACGCAGAAGTGAGACGATTGAGAGTGACAGAGAGAAACAAGTGACGCTCTAGAGATACCCTCGAGCTACTACTCTAAAAGAGACCCCATGTAACACACATTTAATCTCTCCCTCCTCTTTCCCCTTCATTCTTCTTCTACGGGATGTTGAGCGGTCGCGGCTGCCAGCAGGGGCTTGGCAAACACAGAGCTCCGCGGCTGACGCAGCTCGGAGGATTGCTTCCTCCCAGTTCTGTTTTGTCTGGACGGCCATTTGTGTGAATTATGACCCAGCTTCTAGCAAGACACAGCAAACATCTGCTAGCTGATTGGCTCATAAATTCACGCAGCACCTCAACCGCCTACCATCCATTGTGTTGTCTGTAGTCAAATAGAAACAACAAGAGGCCCGTCCTGCCAGGCTTGTTCCAGGTCCCTGTGGCGATGACCAACAAAAGTCAGCCTTAATGTGTCCTGTTGTCGTGGTTAATGCTGCAATTAAGGCCGATCTTGAAGCTAATTTGAAAACATTAAAAAAATGAATGTGATGCAGGGGATTTAAGTCAAGTCAGTAAGTGAGAATTTACTGAGAACAGTCTCAGTTTGAAGTTCAGCTCACTTTTAGTCAAGAAACACCAATCAGCAACAACAACAAGTAGGTCTCTCTCTCTCTCTCTTTTTTTTTAATACTACAAGATTGGACTGAGGTTATTATACACTGCTGGATTACCAACAAAGCAGGCATCTGCCCTGGGGCCCAAGAACTCAAGGGGCCCCTGAGAGCTTCAGGATTACTGTGTTTACTGGTTTGTGCCAATTCAGTTGACAAGGTGTTCAGGAGAATGCACCACTAAAGCAAAACATCTACTGACAGGATAAATGCCTTAAGGTGGGTCATGCTTTACTTCCCAATCTTGAAGCGCCTTCTTGAAGAGGGTCAAAATCTAGTTTTAAACCTTCATTATTTTATTTTTGTGTTTATTTAATTTGATTTAACATATTTTTAGGCCAAGAAGGCAGCATAAAAAGTTGCAAACAAAACAAAATACAAAATCAGACAACAGAAAGAACAATACTAAGAGCAGTTAAAGATACTAAAACAAAGCTAAAATTAGGCTAAGAAGAGAGACAATTAACAATGGAGTCATTTACCAAAGAATTTACAATAGTCCTGAATTCTGATTTCAAATTAATCAATTTGAATTGCTTTGGCAGACTACTCCAAGTGGCTGGAGCCCATCTCTGTCCACTGTCCAAGATTAACTCGAGATGCAAGATGGTTATGTGTTGCATACTCCTTTAATGCGTTTGCTGAAATTATCCCTGCAGCAAATCTGGGGGCCAGGTAATATTTCTAGCAGAGAAAGCACAGAAAAAGTGTATATTGCAGATACGGGGATAAATGTGAAGTTAATAGGGGGACCAGCAGCTCGTTTTTGACTCAGGGCCCCATAGCAGGTTAATCTGTCCATGCCTACCACATTGCCATCCTGTGTCTTGTAATGGTCCCATTGGGTTTTCCAAGAGAAATGATGCAAGGCCCCCAAAAGGTACAGGCTCACAACTCCTCTGCTTGGACGCTGCACCTCCCACATTTACTGCATGGACAACATATTACAATTATTTAAACTGAGCTGAAGCCCAACAAAAATTCTGCCTCAAAGCATCTTTCTTAACTTGTCTGCCAGGATGTCAATAAGGGATAACAGTCTTAACCCGTGCTCATTTCAATATTATATTTTTGTGCATTCCCTACACATGCCACAGAAAGCACACACGCGCACCTTCATGTAATCTATGCCCTCTAGCTTCGAGGTCAGAGTAGTTACAAGAATTAAAGCGGCTTAGAGTATAAGACCCGCCAGCCGCCACACAATTAGCCTCGTAAGACAGACAACAACTTGGGCAAAATTTCCATTAAAAACAAATTGAATTTAAAGACAGAGCAGACGGTTAAATGAGTCCAAAGCATAAATAAAGATTACATTTAGTTTAAAACTGTTTTCTGTTGGTATGACAACCCCCCATATTTAGGCTACACAGGTGTGTTGTTACCTTTGATTCAGGCTGGCTGGGCACGGTAGCCTGTGGTCGGCGAAGGTCTCGGTTTTGTGGCTCATTCTCCTTTTCGCTGATTTCCGTCATCTCGGCTCAGAAAATGCTCCTTCAACAGCAAAACTGACACAAATTGATAAGTCCACGGTGACAGAGGAGTGGGGGAGCTATGCGCACAGAGGTTTAAACATCGCTACAGTGTCTCATCCGAAGAGGTAGAGCTAGTTTTAACTGTCAAGTCATCATTTCATGGGCAACATCCATCTGGGAATTTGCTTTTAAGTATAATACGTTATTCCGTCGAAAAGGTGCTTCTTGTTTTCTGGTTTAAATTGGTGCAGAAAAGACCGATAATGATATATTCGGTGGGAGAAAATATCCAGTAGCCGCTGCCAGTAGGTTTGTGTCCACTTCTCTCCGCTGCCTCGCTCCTCTCATCCACCGGCCAGTCTGCTCCCCTCGCGCGCGCGCACACACACACACACACGCACGCGCTCTTACAACAACTTTGATTTTGCTGTGACAACGTGCTCGGCTCCTTCCGATTGGTCCGGACTTCTCAAAATACGCCAAAGGGACCGGTGGAGCGCGTCGGGATTGGCTGAGAGATGGTGACGCTTGGAGAAGTGGGTGGTACAAGATTCAAGACACAGTATTTATAGTAGACTACAGCACCGGTGTTTAACTTTCGTGATACAGCTTGCTGTTTACATCTTTCATTTTCAGTATATAATAATAGGATTCACCTCAACTAAATGGTATACATTTTTAAAGTATTATAGAGATGGGTGGCAAATTAGAGCAAACATAACATAAAGTGTCTTAAGTGTTGCACCTTGGCATGGGATTTACATGTCTCTTTAGTGGACGGATGAACGATATTCCCTCATTTAGTGATTGATGACGATGGTATCCACTGGTGGAAGAAGTACTCAGATATTTTACTTAAGTAAAAGTAGCAATACCACAGTGTAAAAATACTCAATTACAAGTAAAAGTCGTGCATTCAAAACCTTACTTGAGTAAAAGTACTCATTATGCAGAGAATCCCCATTTCAGTAGAAGTTTAGCAAAACGTAGCAGAAAATGTAAATATTCAGTTAAGTACAATACTACAATAAAAATGTACTTAGTTACATTCCACTGCTGCTGGTGTCTCGAAGCATCTGGTGGAACTTACTGTACTGTACTCAAACACAGTTTTGAGGTATTTGTACTTGAGTGATTCCATTTTAACTTTCTACTTCTCCTCCACGACATTGCAGAGAGAAATATTGTATTATTTACACATTTATTTGACACCTATAGTTACTTTGATGAAATATTTTACATACAAAACATGTATAAACAACAATAATCCAATAATATAATATATAACAATAGCCTTGGCCATTTGTCTGTGAATAATAGTTTTGTACTTATACTTTTAGTATGCATGTCTGAACACTTCTTCCACCACTGGAAGCATCTGCAGTCATTATGTTTCTCCACTCATTTATTCGGGTTTGTCCTTTGATTTTCCACACATCTGAAGCTCATATTTTGATTTCAAAACATATGTGCTTACAGCAACTGAAATCGTCTACTTGAGTCATTTTAAATGATGTAGTAAGAAAAGTAAGGGCTCCTGCAGTGGCTATTTGCCCATAATCAAAATCAAACTTGAAACAAACATGAAATCAAAAGGCCACTGACGCACTTGATGAATTGTGCGCAGGCAAATAAGTCCATTGTCCTTATATCAGTTTTGTTGCTTTCTTTTGGTTTAATCAGCAGCAAGAAAACAATAAAACAAATGGCTCCTGCTGCTTCTCTTGCTCTGATGAAAAACGATAGACCCTCACCGGTGCATGCTGGTCCTGTACCTGCTTACCTACATCAACCTGAGGTAACAGTTCCACATAATTCTTACAAAACAAATAACTAGCAAAACAAAATGCTATCTAAATCTAGTATGAACATTACAAGCTAACAGTGTTGGGGTGTAACACAATCGTCGAGAGCCACAGGCGAGCAGACAGACACAGCAGTCAACAGAGAGCACCAGCAGCCAAGCATGGGTGGCTGATTCAGCACCAAGGACAGCTCCTCTCTGCCTGCCTCTCTGTGTGTGTGAGTGTCAGTAATTATCAGCCTTCACTGCATGTAAAACTGCATGGTTTCATACTAACCAAATTATGTTTATTTCTAATCTGGACACTGATAGAGTTTCTCTTATCAAACAAGCTCTGTTTGGGTTGTTGCATTAACAGCCTGTGTACAGTATGTAGCACTCTACCACTCTGAGCTAAGTATAGAAACAACTTAGGACTGACTACTAATAATTTCTGCTTCTCACCCAAGCAGATATGTGATGTTAACAGGACAATTGTGGCATGATAATTAACAAGCCAGAAACTGGATAAGTGCACGTCCATTAAAATTCTGCTTTTGGTGCTGGATTTCATTAATATTTAGATAATATTATCAAACAAACGAGTTCATCCTTGAGCATGGGGACAACACAGTAGACTGCATTGTATCTATCTATCTATCTATCTATCTATCTATCTATCTATCTATCTATCTATCTATCTATCTATCTATCTATCTATCTATCTATGCACACAGATGAGTCACAGTTCGTTTTTTTTTTTTCATTCTTAAAACTAATTAGGATGGGAATGTCACAAGTAAAATGCGAGTACATCTTTCCTTTTTCTGTTGAGCGAGATATTCTCTCAGAGGCAGAGTAGGTCTGCACACCATGTCCCAGTTTTTTTTAGTGGCAGTTGTCTGAAACAATCATGGCTGGCCCTGAGCAGCTTGACAGTGAACTGAAAGGCCCTGCCATTCTCCATCACTGAGACAATATTGTGTTGTGGTGCAGCAGGTAATTATGCAAATGAAAGACCATATTATTTTATCATAAATGCATGAAAAAGCTGATAAGGACTTCTCAAGGGCTTCTCAGTGTAATTGTGTGTGCCAGAGATGGAGCTAGTATATTTAAAACTCCAGTGTGAATTGAGGGCTTGACCCTACTGCATATACTGTAGTGCTGCATATATACAATATATACTGACTAATTAATTTTATGTTATCACAGCTCTTACTTTAGTTATTTCCTAAAGCTTTAAAGTGCCACAAATACAGTTTTTGTTTGCATGTCACAGATCTGATTTGTCTTCATTTTGCATGCATCAGTCAGACAGCTACCACTCAAAGTTTGAGTGATTATTTGTGTTTTATTATTGGATCTCGATGCCCACATGGCCATTTCTGTATGGAAGTTTCATAACTGTTGGCCATTGAAAAACATCAAAAAACAGCATCAGTCTTCCACAACAAAACACATGGAAGACAAATAAAAGAAGAAATTTGCTTTCATGGCGTGTGGGAGGTCTAGCTGGTATCCATTTTGCAGCATCATCTTTTATTAACTGCTCGGGGGAACTTTTATTCGCTCTACTTACGAAACACTACCCTCCATCCACTTACTCTCTCTGTGTCTCTTTTACACACACGCACAAAAATACACACACACATGCTCAAACCTAGATACCCTGTACATTTGACATCACATGTAACTGTGTTTGAAGGGGCAGCTCTTAAAGAAATGTTTCATTTTGAACACATATTGATTTAAAAAACAAACAATGTGACTTCCACACAAGACTTGTAAAAGATGAATCAACAAAAAAGTGAAACACAGAGAAAAGACAAGATATATTGGACCAAGTCACATACAGCCACTTTTTATTGTATCTGTCTTGAACCCCCAGTCTTATTCTTTCCCCCTGCAGCTCCAGGTGTCTTACTGCATTTCCACATCTGTCACCTAAAAGATACGTTGCACCATTCACTGCATGCCATCTACAGTAATAGAACATGCATTGTGTGAGTGTGTGTGTGTTTGTACTGTGTGTGTGTGTGTGTGTGTAAAGTGGAGCTGCAAAGAGCAAGTGAGGGGGATTAGGGCCCCGTCTCTGGAAGGCACACGACCTGATATGACACTATTTAATCTCCCCATCCACTCAAATTAGCATAACCCTATTCTCCCTGAGCTTCCTGTCTATCTATCCTCTCTCCTCCTCTCCCATTTTAAAATCCATCACTCTACACCCCCACGCCCTGTTTGCTCGTTATCACTCGTCATCTATGCCAACTTTGTTTCTCATCTTTTTCCAGTGGAAAAGGAGCCATCTCACAGCAGGCAGTCTAGTGAGACAGCTGACGTCAGCTGTCTCAGGGTGGCCGGAGAGTTTAGTTTTTGCTTTAGGAGGCTTTGGTTAGGTTCTGCTTGGTCTGTGGTTTATCTGGAGTCTGACAGGTTCCCATGCGGTGCTGTTTGGCCACAATTCAGCACTGATCCTGTACTGGGGATGCTCACTGTCTTAGATGTGTGGTGTTTTGTAAAATCAATGCTGTAACTGCACATAAATTGGTGACTCTCTGACATTATCTCAATGTATGATGTGTGTACAGATATTGTACGTTTCACCATTATCACAATCATTAAATTATTACATAAAACAAACCATAACATCCCTTGAGTAACTTGTTCTCATGCTGCAGCACAATCCAAATGCTTTATTCTTCTTTTGTTACATGCATTAACACTCCATAATCAGAACATTATACTGGGAAATGACCTTGCTACTGCAAATGACATCTCTCTATCATCTTATCCCCAACTTCAAAAGGAAGTGCAGTAAAGTAAATGAAGTATGGACACATCTAGCTCAGGGCTCAGAGATCTTCCCTGCATGGTGCCAACAGATTTTATTAAACAGAATTAATCTGGGTAACATTAAGTTGAAGCAAATGCATTAGTCAGCTGCTGACCTTGTCAATATAAATATGTTATTGGTCTCAGAAGGAAAACAACATCTTAACAGTAAAAAAGAAAGTATATACGTATATGTGCAATACAGTGGTAAATGTAAAGGTAATAACTGTGGAAAGGTTATACTAGTGAATAAGTAATGGTGGTAATTCATAATGTGCTTACTTCCATATACTGAGACTTAAAAAACTACAGTAATGGTGGCTCATAGAACAAGTTCCAACACTATGAGTGGCCATCAAGGATGGATGGATGATTTATTTCTATACATTAAAGGAAATATTACAAAGAAAACATTACAAATCAGAACACTAGCAGTAAACAAAGGATTTAATTAATTAAATAAATCATCATTATTCTCACTTACATCACCTAATGCACCCACAATCTTGGCTTTTAGGTACTTCCTCTGGCCTTACTAAACACAAGAATCTAATATAAAAGCAATACAAAACAATCCATTAAGCATTCAAACAAATCCATGTAAAATTAACCAGGTAGACTACAATTATAAGGGGGAAAAGTCCTTATTTGAACTTACATTGGTTATTACTGCAATGGCCTGGAGGGGAAAAGGACTGACAGGCCTAAAGAGAGGAGTGTGTGAGTCCTTGCAGGGAGTTTGGTGTAGTGGTTAAAGGGGAAATCCAGTGATTTTACACATAAAATTCTGTTTACAGGTCAGGGGAGAACTACTGCTTATCTGAGAACAGTTGTAGAAAGCCTTTTGTGGCTCAAGAGGGAGCTGCGAGAAGTCTGCTAAATTACCTCAAGTGATGTCACTTGAGTGGGTTGGGGCTGAAGACTACAAGTTTGAAAATGGAAAAAATCTGTGGGGTGTGGAGTTAGAAAGAAGTGAGCTCACCAGACCTCTGTAGCCCGCTCCTCATCTCTGCTTGAGGCTAGCAGCCCGAGGCTACATTAGCCGCTGCTAGCATAACACACCTGAATCTCCAATCAAACTCTCGCCTGTTGAGATGCATTGTGGGTAATGTAGGTGCCAGGTTTTGACAAGGAAGAAGAATGCGTGGAATAAAAAAGACAATATCTCTTGTTCTGCTGCACTGATCTTGTAAAACTGCACTTTGGGAGTCCGACAATGTTATACGAGCGCAATCAGTGGAGTACTCTTTTAAAGATCAAACTAAGCATGTGATTTAGCGGCTACATTCCAATAGATTCTTTTCACTCTTGGCCATGTGTGCCAAACGCTCTCAGCACCCACATTTTTCTTACATCACTTAAGTCTGAAACACACTGCATGATTCAGATTGTGATTATAACCCTGAGTTGGCTGATTTTCAAGATCTTGGAGAGTGTGCGCTCGTCTGTGTAAAATCGGGTAGGTCACTGAGGACAGTCGCCACATGTTATCTTGTGTGCAGCGGATTTAGGATGCAGCGGAGAATCTCTTGCCTCTTGCCAACTGAGCATTGGAGCAGTCAGAATCATCCTGATTTGAACTTTATGAGTGGGATCTGGACAGATCTGTATGCGATCCTGTAGTTGTAGCTGGTTTATGATGGAAATCTGAACAAAGCCAGTCATTAAATGTGTGGAGCTGGAGTATATGTACTTGGAGTGCTGTCGTCCCCTGAAAGAAAAGCTTACATGCCTCTATAATGTTCCTCTTTTTGCCTTTGCACAATGTTAAGTGATAGAAATAACAATGTTAGACAATGTGGCTCAGTAGGTTTCAAGGGCAACTTGAATTTAAAGATCTGTGAGAATGTGAATAACAGGGAAAACAGGAAAAAAACATGTTGTCTCGTGACGACAAAAAAAGCTTCAAGTCACTCAGCCGTGCTTGAAGCTGTGAGCCCACTAGGTGAAAAAAAGTGTGTTAATATAAAGATCCTTTTCTATTTAAATGAGAAATCTTAATTTAAACTCTTTGATGTAATGAACATCCACAGATCCCTGCTGTATCTGGGTCAAACGTTAACCTACTAATTCCTGATAGGAGACAAATCTCTTTCATGATGTAACAAGCAAACGTTTGCTCATGTGCGAAACTGCCTTGTTTTTTTATTTATCACTTTGAAGGCTTTTTCACCGTTAGCCCGCTCCTTGTGGAATACATGGCCCACTTCTTTCTGCATGGATTTGTTTTGCATGTGTGTGGTGGATCCATGTTGCCATTTTTAATTTAGATTTTCATGTGTGTTTCTCTATTTTCATGACAAGAAAGAAAAAAAAAATGACACTGTGTCAGAATCTGATGACAATGTGAAAACTGAGTCCCCATTGTACAGCTGATGTTAGATCCTTTCTACTAGGTTAGCCGTGAATTATGAAATATATAAAGGTGTGAGCTGTCACAAAAGAACTGCACAATCAAGGCTTTCAGGTGTCAGGAAAATAAGATGTGAGGAGAGAGTCAAGAGAGACGAGAAGAGTGAAGAAAGAGAACGATAGATGAAATAGAGAAAGGACTTGAGGAATGATTTCATTCAAATTTATCACATTTTAGAGCCAGACCTTTAAAATTTGTGAATTAATCAGGTTTTTTTTAATCAGCTGAAGCTCTCAAAATAAAAGTTGATAATTTTTTTTTTTTTGTTTTTTAGCAAAACAGCCATATATAGAAAGCAACATCAGCTATTAAACAGTTCAGTCGCTGTGAACACACAGGAGTGGAAGACAAGGTGTGAGTGTTATATTTGAACAACAGATGCTATTCAGGTATCTGACTGTGAGATAAATCAAACGTCCAGTCGTATGTGTGTGTTTGTGTTATGAGGAAGAAGCAAACAGTGAGACACAGTGACAGGTGAAGCGATCACAACCCAGACTTTAACCTCATTATAACAAAATAAAATGATTATAACTTAACAACAACAAGAAATGAAATAGTCTGACCTTAACTGGATTATATCCTAATGATTCTGATCTGATTATAGTAAGAAAACGTATTACATGCTGCCTCACACACTAAATAACATGGATCATTACGCCCTCAGTGAGCAGTCAGAGAAAGAGGAATATAATGTAGAGAACATGTGGTCTCTGTAAATAGCACTGAGATTAAGATACACTTTCCCTTATGTGGTGAAGTATTTATAATGTACATAATATATATGTATGGGAAGATTTTGTTAAGAAATGGTTTCTGTCTGGAGAGGCTACACTAAACAGTTTATATATGTATTTGGTCAAGAAATTTGACCTGATGGTAGTAGCGACGGTGATGAAAATCAGGGAATAAAAGTTATTACAATTCATCCTGAGGGCCGACATGGATGTCTGTACAAAATGTCATGGCAATCCATCTCATAGTTCCCTCATGGGGAAGTTAGGGATCATTATAGTCATTAAGATTTACCCCCCTGGGAATAATGAAAATCTGTACAAAATTTCATGGTAATCCATCCAACAGAGATATTTGTCTGGACCAAAGTGTCGGACCGACACCCCATGCCGCTTGCATGGCTAAAAAAGAGTTGGGTAACCTGACAAACTGCTAAGGTAGCTGCAGACAGTGCCAGTGTTAATATCATGAACAGGTGGAAAGTAACTACAAATTCTGAACTTACTTCCTTACATTTTGTGTTACTCTGCTACATTTCAGAGGGAAATATAGTTTTTACCATTTTGCATATTTTGACACAAATAAGACAGAAAGGCAGATTTACTTGTAGAGGCAAAGTCAAAATAATTTGCTCAACAAACGTGACAGCTATATTTAGCTCCAGAGGCAGATCTACTGTGCCAAGTGTGTCTGTTCACAGACTGTCGGCGTGTGATAATGTGTGTGCATGATCATATGTCTGTTTGTCATAGTTTTAATAGATGATATGAGCTAAAACTAAGACTACTACATTTGAACCAGTTTAGAATTCAGTCCTTTTGGCAGGATATTTAGTTTGGTCCTTAGTGCTTTAACTGTTTAGGATAAGGACCTCACTTTAGGGTCAAGGTTATGGAGTGAATTCATTTATGAGAGAAAACTGTGTGTGTATGTGTGCACCCACTATAGCAAAATGGCATCTATTCATACTGAACAAGGCCATATTTAAGTGAACATTAACCACATTCACAATTACAACCTCAACCTAGTCTCATTTTGGATGATACTACAGCAACCCTTTAGCAGTGAATCTGTTAGACATGAATTTATTCTCACATTTTACTCTCATATATGTTTATAGCTGCTGTGTGCACGTGTGATACGATTTATGATTTATGATTTATGATTTATGATGTGATGATGTGAGATGACATTGGAACAATTCCAACATTATTTATGCACTTATTGTGCTCATTAAAATGTATAAATGTTGAAAGTGTTCTTTTCACATTTTGAGAGTGTCTCCGTTGCTGTTATTTAGCAATACAGTTCATACAGTAACGGCAACAACTTCAGGTGCCTGATTAATTTTTTATCACTGCCACACTGCCACATTACCATCTTATTCTTGTGGGAAGGAGATGCATTTTCTATGTTGATGTTCATTTCATTTTTTTCAATCCTCTAAACAGGATTGGAACAATACAAAACTTTTTCACTCTCACTTTCAGGATAATGTCACTGGCATTACAGTGATTACTTATCGCACCATACTGATAATATTGTATGTTTTAGCCCATTATACATATATATATATATATATATATATGTATATACTTCTATATATATATATATATATATATATATATATATTTGACTTATTACTGATGACCATTTTCCAAAGCATACTGTAAGCTTTTAGATTGAAATCAACCTTCCAAGCAGCCTTTGGTTTCAGCTGGTTTTACACTAGGTTTTGGTTTAGAACTAACCCCACACCAATAATCCCTGCTGTCAATTGCAATACCACACAACAACAACAACAACATAAATATTGTCAAATACAGTGGGAATATACAGTGCATCCAGCTCAAGTACATTTCAAGTATGTAAGTTACTTTTCTTATTGTAGTGCAATGAATGTAAACCACTGGCTGCCAAACTTATATTTACTTTATAGGCAAGGCAAGTTTATTTGTATAGCACCTTTCAACAACAAGGCAATGTAAAGGGCTTTACATAAGGCATAAAATTAAGACAAGATATTACAGAAACACAAGACAGTATAAAAAGACGCATTTAAATAGGATTTGAAAGAGTAAAATAAAATAGTTAATAGGCTAAAATGCCTTTCACATATTGTAAGTGATACCATTCACACCTAACAGAGGATGTATTAGACTCACAGAAATAATTCTAGTGCAGGAAAGATTGGGGACATTAATATGCCCTTCAAGAAAAAGAACTACATTTTGTAATCAATTTTAGCATAATAGTACTACATTTTAAGATATTACACAAGCGTTAGAGCAGAACTAAAATCCCAGGAGTAATAAAATAGACTCTTATAGATGTCATGCCATAAAGAACAATAAAGTCTCTATAAACCCACAATGGAGCAGCACTCCCAGAGTTCATCCCTATAAGTGTCTACAGGAGTAATACAGTAATATATTTTCAGAGAGACATTGAAAAAAGATGGATTATCAGCAGCAGTGATTCTGTGAGAGAAAGAGAGAGGGGGAGATGGAAAGAGAGAGGGATAGGCAGGTGGCCAGAATGACATTGGGGTTTGTGTTGGACATGCCAAAAGGGGTTGGCACTGCCATTTGCTGACTCACACCCTGGCCCCATGGGGATTATAAGGACAATAGACTTCCATTTCTTTTTAATGAGTGCTACAGATAGCCTTACAGACACATCATCATGCAGAAATACAGCTACCGACAGGAGAAACGAGTGGAGGACACAGGCCAAATGACCTACTCTAGCACAGATACTAAAGCCCTTCAGTTTGAACTACTGCCCACAATAATGTTTGGTTTAGGTGGTGCATGCGATGGAGGGACACCTCATTGCCACAGCTGAGGGAATATATATCTTGTGACTTGACATGACATGTTATTTTGGACATGACGTAATTGTAATTTAGGTTCTGCTTGCTGACTTGCCCCTGAAGAGGTGAAAAAAACATTTTCCTTCTTAGAAATCAGAGGACAATTACTAAACCAATAAAACACAAGAAATATGGATTTCCTTGTGGTTTTACCACTGTATGCCAGGGATACTCAAGTAGCTCATCCAGGGGAGCATTTCTAGGAAATGACAAGCGGTGAATAAAATGACCTGACAAGACTAAAAACCCTTCTTAAAAACACTTCTTATCACGAGGTCCACTTGCCTTTTTCTTTTTCCAAGAAGGAGCAGATGGAGTTTATGCAGCTTTATCAGTATTCACTGGTGAAGGCCATGAGATGTGGCTAAAAGTCCTGAAAAACCAAGTAAGTGGACTCTGTGATTAGAACTGCTTCCAAGGTCAGGAACGGACCTTCAAGCTCAACATTTTATATTGTGGCAATTCAATATACTGCATATGGTGTGGTGCAGAACTCTCCATGGTGCTGAAAACTTGCCATTGTCCTACTGCAAAGTAGAAAAAGAGCCCATTTGCAACATTTTACATTACACATAACACCATAACATTACCAGCCATCCATGTAAGTGTCCATTCATATCACATGTTTGGGCTACAACTCTTGCAGTGGCTTTAATTCCAAAATGTTTCAAATAAGAGGGAAACTACAATGAAATGCTTAGTGTTGACACACCATATCCATGAACTTAGGTGTACCTTCACTTCCTTCAGTTTTGCTGATGTTTCGCAAGCAATACACTTTTACAGCCACTTACTTCAGTTTGCCTCAGCATAACTCTAAAGCTTGATACAGTTAGGGAAACTTGCGTCAGCGCAGCATTTTAAAAAGACCTGCAAAGCCACAAAACCATAAACTGTTCCCACGAAGCACGTGAGGTCATGAAGGAAAAAATGTTTTTCGAGCTCGAACTAGAATGATTTTAATTCTGTAATATCAAAATGAAAATGCAAACTGCTGATGAACTTACAAAAGCAATTATTTCCCTCGAAGGAATAAATTCAACAGCAACAAATGAATCCACAATTTTTCATGGTTCACTTGCAGGACCTTGTAAATGAAAAAGTGGGTTAAATTAAATTACAGTCTCAGTCCATTCAGCTGTTGTTGCTATTTCTTTTCATCAATTATTATTCAGTGCCTGATGCTGATCTACATGACCATGCACACACACACAAAACAATTAGTGGCACAGTGACACTGTTGCATTTCTATCATTGTTGAGTATGCAGGAACTTGTTATTAAATTTAAGACTCAATTTGCTCAGACAGCAACCTTCGAGCAAAGATAAAATGTTCCGCTGCCTTCATGCTGTAAGCTGCTGCCTTACTTCAGAGAGCATAGCTGGAGTTTGTCTGTGGCTCAGGATGTAGCACTCTCAGGCTGAAAATACATCTGCACTCTCCTCTCCTCACTCCTTCTTTTGCCTTTATTTTTACTTCCTCTTCTTTTCACCCCCTTCTCCCTCCTTTGCCTCCCAAAGCGAACTGTGTGCAGCTATAAAGCTTAACTAACTGGCAAATGACTGCCTCCTCTTGCTTGCTTATCTACAGGATAAGCTGGGAGGTTATTTCCATGCTATGCAGCTCATCAACAGTCATGAACTGCAGCCCTTCCTTATGTGCTGAAGTGGAGATGGCAATTTGCTGAACTCGCTGTCTGCATCTTTTGTGTCTCACACACCTGAAATGTAATAAATCTGTACACCGCAGTGATGAGACTGTAACACACATTATCTTTTGAAAGAAATGAGCATGGCTGCATCTTATTATTGCCAACGTAGCTATAACTTTACCTCTTCAACCCATGAAGACAGAAAAAGGCAAAACGGGAGCTGAAACAGAGAGAAAGAGTCATGGTTATAGCTGAGATAGCAATAGAAGAAAAAAAACAGAAGAGGGCACGTGAGAGGAGAAAAGGAAGAATTGGCAGAGGAACTATTCCTGATGAAAAGGAGCTGAAAATTTACTCTAATGATGGGACGAGAATTGATATTGGACCTTTGAGTACTACAAGATGGTACTAAAGAGAATCAGCTGCACATGAAATTTGGCCATCACATTTTCTCTTGAGATGTAGAGAGAGGAGTAACTAGAGACAAGTGAGACATGTGACAAATGAAAATGGACAGAGTATCTATTGCGATGATAACCCTTGGCAGGTTGAGGCTGGTCTTAAGAGTGAGTTTAAAAGGCAGTAACAGAGGGAGTAACATGACTAAGAGGCTACAGCCATGCTGGTGGCCCTGCGAGGCTGTACTTAGGCACAGTGATGCGTTGAGCTAAATGCTAACATCAGCATGCTAACATGCTCACAGTGACATGCTGATGTTCAGGTATAATGTTTACCATGTTCGCCATTTTAGCTTAGCCTGTTAGTGTGCTAACATTAGCTAATTAGCGCTAAACACAAACTGCAGCTGATGCTGATGGGAACGTCATTAGCTCTGCGGGTATCTGGTCATAAAACAAAGAATTTGGCAAATTGAAATTTTGACCTGATGATGGCACTAGATGAGAAGTCATTGGATCACCAAAGTCATTTCAATTTATCCTCTTGGGACCTTGAATATCTGCAGCAAATTTCATGGCAATCAATCCAATAGTTGTCGAGATATTTCACTCTGAAGCAAAAATGTCAACCTGCTGGTGGCACTAGAGAAAAAATCACAATCTGAGGACCATTAGAGTCTGCACAAAGTTTTATGGCAATCCATTAAATAGTTGTGGATATATTTCAGTCTTGACCAAAGTGGCAGACAGACATAGACATTTAATCACACTGGTACCATGGCTAAAAATATGTTAAAGCCGAATTCAACAGCAAAATATACATCAACAGTCAAGAAATTTTGGGTGCCAAGTACTCTGTGATGAAATGTTAAAATGTCAGCACATGCGAGAAAGTGACTATCCATGAAAATAACAAGACTTAAAATATTTATTTATTATTATAAAGTTAAAAAGAAGCAGTATTTATGTCAGCCGACCAGATCTGAAACTGCTCAGTAACATCACAGAGACCTGCTTGTGTTTGAGGAATGATGAAAGAGTATAATGTGGATATATTCCAAGCAGTAAGGCCGAGTGTAAAGCCAGGCAGGAAGTTTGAGTGGCAGGGTCGACAATAGAGAAATTAGCCGTGCTGAAGAAAAGCGCGGATCAGCAGTTTGAAAAGGTTGACAGGGAATAGAGAGTCAAGGAGCTGCAGAAGGGAGAAACGAGGAGAGGAGCTTGCAGTCTCAGGCTTTCTTTTATTTCCCTGGTATTTGACAAATTGGTTGGAAAGGCCAGGCAGAAATGAGTACATTGACTGCAATGAAGTGCTTGGTAGTATCTGAGTGTGTGCAGCTAAATGGAATCCAGCCATTAATCATTTTATTACTGACACCTGTTATTTTCCTACTGCGACATGTCAAAATGTCTTCTGTGAAAAAGGCCTATTACCTTATAAATCTAAACATTTTAATAACTAAAGGAGCTTTCATGGCTGAAGGCTACTTCCTGCTGTCATTTAAATGTACCAAAGTCTTTCCAATATACTTGTTTGTGAGAGCAAATGGATTGAGAAATGTTGGTGAGCACCTCTATCCATCTTGTGTACTTCTTTCCCCACCAAGGCCTTTTCAGCTAACATCATTCTACTTGTGTGGCTGAATGAAGCTGACAAATTCAAACCCTCATGTGAATTATTGATTCAGTTTGGAATTTAGATCTTACTGCGAGCTGCTGTGTTGCATCCTTTTCATGCACCATTGTAGAATTGGGTTGTCCACTAGCAGGAACACTGTAGAGGGCTTGCTGTGTATCGCAACCTCTGTGTTTGAGGTCAGGAGAAACTGAGGATGTGGTAGTCTGTGAAATATATAGACTCGGTGTACCAGTCAGCTGAATCTATTGGCTTCTCTTATTAACCCTCATGTTCTGTTTGGGGTCCTGGAGACCCCTATTTTACAAAAAAAAAAAAACATACTTTGTTTGTACATTGTTTTATCACTGTGATACAGTCTGCAAATGGCACACAAAGGAACATATAATTGTTCATGCATAGCTCATGTAACTTATAAAACATAAAACATTTCCTTATGTGGTGTAATAACAATGCTTTGAGGTCATATGTATACGTATATGCATTTTTAAAAATACGTATTTTGTCAGCTTCATCCAATGTGCAGTTGTGAGGCAAAGGAAAGAGTTACCACTTCACTACTTAAAGGCAAAAATTAGGTTGATGCGATTATTATTATTATTTCCCACAGACCCCAAACAATGAGGAATTAAAGCCAATGTCAAGAAAACATAAGAGTAAAATTGATACCAATCACAAAGACAGCGAGGAGCGGATTGTGCTGCAGCTCAACAGCAGGAAGACGTGTGAGGTGTTTTTACAAGGACAGATCAAACCACAATGACATTCAAGCAACCTCCTGCAGTGATGTTGGAAAGTATTTAGCTGAATATGACATTTTTCAGCATCCATCCTTAGGGCGAGTTAGTACATATACAGAACAAAGGGTTAGATGACCTCCCTCAGGGGCCCTTCAGCTGGGCTCTTTGGGACACTGACAGGAATGGGAAGCCAACCAACTGCTAAGCAGTTGCCTTAAGCAAGCTGCTGCCTGTTAAAAGTGCACGTGGTTGATGATACACTTGCGCCGTTTGTGCCGAGTGTCACGTTCCTTTTCGAAGCAACTGACTACATAATAAGAGATTTTTAATATAAAGAGACCCCATTTATTTGTGTCCGCTAAGCAGTTTAGCAGGGCTTCTGGGGGAAAAAAAAACCTGCCCAGTCAGCAGAGCTGGAGAGAAGTGAGGCGATGGGTCAGAAGATCAGCTGACTGGGAGCCTTGGAGTCACGTTTGATTTTGTATGGTGTCATTTGGGACACAATGGGTGTCAAAGGTTAGAATGTATTTCTTTTCTTTCAGTCTATACAGGAATATATTCTATTGATTTACCACTATGCTGTGTGCTGGCATTTTATCTCCACTTCTAAGCTTCTATGTATTGAAAAGGGACAGCCATTACCCTCAAAAACAAGAAATCTAAAAGGTCACAAGATGATTAACAGAATAAGAAAGCAGAAAATATGTACCTGTGTTTGTTTTGCCAGACTTTCCTCTAATATTTGCTCGTTTTCTTGTGAATTACTGGACAAGTTTACCTCTGAAAATGATCCATATAATGCAAGGGGGAAAAAATCACTCTCTGGATGAACGGGTCACAACCGGTAGACATATGCAACCGGTGACGAGGGGTCACAAGTAGACATCTCTTTGTTTTAAGCGGTCACAAGGTGCGGAGCCAATGCTCTAAAATAAGTGCATTATCTTGGAGCACACAACATAATAACTCTTCGAAACACTTAATAGAAAAAAAGGACTTCATTAACCCAATTGCCACTGAAACTGTACTACAAACCTGTCACATTTGGTTGCCTGCCATTTAATACAACCACCATATTTTCTAGACTTATCATAAATAATTATGCCGTTTGTTAATCAGAGCATTGCTGGCTGCCAGACCTCCTTTACAGCTGAGCCACATTAGTAGCAGTACTTGTACCTGTGCTTATAAGTTTGAGATGACATTTTGTCTACCGTGTGGTATCTTGGTCCCAGTGAACAGAGAAGTCCTCTGGATGATGCATTGAGCAGCTGATTTTAAAAATTCATTTATTTTATTTGATGACAACATTTGCCTTTTCAGTCCTACTGTTTTGTCCCTCTGGTTGCATCATGATTTCACAAATCTTCTGTAATACCTGTGAATAAAGGCGTGAAATTTCATTTAACCTCTACCCATTACCTCTGGGAGTGTGTAAAAAAAAAAAAAACCCAAAACATGTAACTTTGCTAACAGTGATTGTGCACCCTGATGCACTGCTGCCATCTAGTGTAGGTTTGCAGCAGAGCAGTTGTCTCATGCTCAAGCAAAAAAAGATCTACTACCTCAAAAAATTTTTTAAGCATTAAATGTAGGATTACGTCACAGGACAGTGACTCTACAAACATATGATCTTATAGAAGATGAAGCATTGCTGTAGATTTAACTAACCAACAGTATATAAAGTAGTTAAAATTAGCACAACCTTAAACATCTACAGCAGTAAAATGCAACATACACATTAATGCACCGGTAATATTAATCCAAAACCATCATATATAATAGTAAAACACTGACAGGGACCTTGCACTTTTGATACTTTAAGTACATTTTGCTGATAATACATACTTTCAGTAGTAATTAAGTTTTGAATGCAGGACTTTTTCTTGTAGTGGAGTATTTTCACATTCAGTGTGGTATTAGTACTTTTACTTAAGTAAAGGATATGAATACTTCTTCCACCATTGACAGTTGACAGTTGCACTGCTACAGTTGATCTTTCTACTGATCTTGCCTGACATAAACTTAAGACAGAAATGTGACAGTGAATTATTTTCAGAAGTGAAATGTTTATTTCAAGCTTCCAAAACTTCTACAGTTAAAAAATTACCAGCATGTCACTTTTCCTCCATTATCATCATCGCCACCACCATCAGTTGCAGTCTTCTTTACCTACACTAATTTACATCAACAGCTTAAAATGTATCAAAATCTAAAAATTCCCAGTTGGATCTTAAAAACAAGGCAGCTGAACACTGTACCCTTCTTGCTTTACAATACTTTGTTTTTTAACAGTTGTCATACTAACAGCAACAAACAGTATAGTGGTGATCTGGTATGTTTTTAACAACAATGACATACGAACAGCAGCAGATGTATTAAATGTGAAAAGAAAATGAAATAACATTTACTGACAGTAAAGACCTTCTGACATCACAGGTAAGACAAAAATAATGTAAATTTCTCTGAAAATATACTGTATAAAGCCATTTCCTTAATGAGGCTTAAGGAAGTTGGTATTCTGGTGTGGATTTGGATGACAATGAACCACTTTCATATAAAACTGGCATCCCAATCCCCGGATATTATACGCTGATACTCAAACAGTAAAATATGACATTAAAATACATCTTTAACAGGACAATAATCACTCAGAGAGCCACAATATTCTTGTATCCAGTTCCAGTTTGTGGCATTAGTTAAATAAATAGATGTTTAATTTGCATGTTAAAAGGCATGTGTTGAAAATGTATGAGGAAAAAAAGAGGCTTTCTAAATAAAATTAAAGGTTGCCAGTGAGGGCTGAGTCCATGAGGTCATCATCTTCATTTCTCATATACAATGGGCTGGGCCGGGATGGACGCTCTGAACCCAGCATGGACAAGGATGAATCTGAAGCTGAGATGGGTGACCGGGACCAACTGTCTGCCTTTATTGGATGCGAGGATGGCCCCATGGACATAGATGACTTCTTTTTCTCTTTGTCCCTGTCCCGTTCTCGGTCTCTATCCCTCTCCCGCTCCCTCTCTTTCTGCTTCTTCTTCTCCTTCTTGTGTTTCTTGTGCTTTTCCCCTGAGCTGAGGGGAATGGAGCTCATGTAGTCCTGGGGGGGAAGCGGGCGAATGGTCTGGTCGTCGTCTGAGCTGGGGCTGTTCTGGTGGGACTTCTCGGCCACTGAGCTGCTGCCCGACTCGCTCTCACTGTCGTGGTTGAGTGGGGTGTATCCTGGCGAGCGGCTGTGGCTCGGGGAGGAGCGGTCATGCTTGGGAGTAGAGCCACTGAAGAGGGGGGAAGCTTTGAGGCTAGAAATTTGGGGACGTATGGAGTCACCAGATCCTTCCCCTGCTTTCTGAAGGGTCACTTTGGCCTTGATGCTTGGTGAGCCACCATCAGGTTTGCTAATGATAATTTTGGCCAGACCAGTTGCGCTCACCCCTCCTGTTTTTGGTTCCATCAGTTTCTTATCCCCACTGTTTAGCCCTGAAACAGACACTTTTGCTTTTGCCTCTTTATCAGACTTTTCTCGCTTATACTCCCCACTTTGGGAGGATGAGGCATGCTTGGAAGGACCCATGTTTGAAGGTCCACTGCTGGGAACATTTCCAGAACCACCACCACCAGGAGCAGATCCCGAACCAGTTCCCCCTACTGGTGGCCCTACCTCACAACCATCCTCCCCAACTCCTCCTCCACCTACACTCTTCAGTTTGTCTATGACTGCGGTAAGAGAGGGTTTCTTGTTTCGACTGGGAGACTTCCCTTTGGCGTTGGGGTTATTTGCATTGTTCTGACCACCCCCTCCTCCCCCACTGCCTCCACTTCCTCCCCCTCCACTTCCACCTCCACCACCCCCATACTGAGACTGGGAGCCTCCTGAGAAGGTCATAGAACCAGAGGATGAGGAGGAGCTGGAGGATGATGAGGAAGATGTAGAACCAGAGGAGGAGCTCCCACCCATTGGCTTCTGGGAGCTCATGCCTCCACCAGAAGAAGACTTGGAACCTCCAGAGCTGCCACCTCCTGAACCCATTGGCGATTTAGCCTTGGAAGAAGGAGGTGTTCCTGGAACCTGTGACTGCTGCATTTTCAAAGGGGAGGACATTTTGTCACCAGAGCTACTGGAGCGGGAGTGAGAAGGGGAGATGTTGGGCTTTATGTTGGGATTCATAAGAGACCCAGAAGGCTTGCCCCCCTGAGGCTTAATTTTATTACCACTTCCAATTCCACCTCCACTACCTCCAGGCCCTGACATCCCATGTTTGGTGATTGGGGAGGATCCTGGTTTGCCAACACCCATTCCTTGGGAAGAGCCTTTAGACTGGGATGACCCACCTCCACCTCCTAATCCTGCACTCCCTGGCTTGGAGCTGTTGACTTGTGTCGTGGAGCCTTCCTTGGACTTGATCTTCCCAGAGGAAGATGAGTGAGAATGATGGCTTTTGCTGCTACTTGTTCCCCCTGCTCCTCCTGTGCTGCTTGTGGCTGAGCTGCTGGAGGTGTATCCACTATGGGATGACGTTTTCCCCCCAGTTATGGTCCCTTTTGCGATTTGAATAGTGATTTTGGGAATTGGAGGTGTGGCACCACCGGGAGGAGTTTGTGAGCGTCCTGAACTACCAGGAGACTTGGAGCCTCCTCCACTTATGCTTCCCCCAGAGCCTGAGCCACCACTAGGAGGCGTATATGGTCGCCCACCTGAGCTGTGAGAGGGGGACTTCCCATCAGGGTCCAGCTTTTTACGTTTGGGAGGCTTTTCTTTAGACTTTCCCTCACTGGATGGGGTCCTGCTACGTTTGATCTGTTTGCCCTCTGTTGAACTGCTACCCATCCCCATCCCAGAGCTGCTCCCTCCGCTACCCCCATTCTCATCCTTTGGCCGCATTAGTCCCTGTTGCTGTTTAACTTTGGGTTCTGCACTTTTAAAGTCACCACATGCCGCCGCAAGGCCCATTATGAGGGGGCTCTGGGACCCTCCGCCATGTGTGTCTCCCAAATCAGGAGCTTGCCCCAGAAGCGGTTTACCACCACCACTGCTACCTCCAAAAACTATCCCCATATCAAAAGGGTCCTTCAGTGAGGGCTCTGGGGTGCTCTGCCCATGCGGAGTGGGATTCTGAGGTGTTCCTGATGGGGTATTCTGCTGGCTACTTCCCCCAAAACCCTTGACCAGGTCCATGTCTCCATCGGCACTTGGAGAGCTGTCATCAAAGTAGTTCTGGGAGAAGCCATGGCCTGAAGTCAGGAGGTCAGGGTTGAAGTCAGCAGCATCAGGGAAGAAGTTGGTGGAAGAAGAATCGCTAGTGGGAGTGGCAGCAGTTGCAGCAGCCTCAGCAATCAGGTCAGCAGCATCAGTAAAAGGATTCTCATTGCTGTTGGTATTGAAAATGTCTGCTGAGTCAAACACTGCACTGCCCTGACCTGAGCTGGAGGAGTCACGGATGGGTGTGCCTAGGGGTAGGCCATCCTCCCCACCACTGCCCATGGGGTGCTGCCCATGGCTCCCACAGCTGCCTTTTCCTGTCTGCTCGGGCAAATCTGACAAGATTTCTGTGATATCAGGTCCGATGCTATCAGAGCTAGAGAGACGGACCATACGAGGTGGTACAGTACCTGGTGGTTGCTGTTGCTGAGACTGGACATGAGACTGTGAATAAGGCATGCTAGGACCAGAAGGCGGTGTTCCACATTGGCTAGGTGCTGGAGTGATGCTATGGGGCGTGTCTAGGCCATCACCAGTCAGGTTAACATCAAAGATAGAATTCTGAGATGCATCCACATCCATAGAGAGGAGCTCACGGTGGAAGTCATCCTCATGTGTGACTGGATGGTGCTGGTGATGCTGCGACATGGAAGATGCCTGTTGTGATTTCATGCCTAAAGCACCACCTCCACCACCTGCAGCAGTTCCAGGCAACATGCCACCCTTTTCTGTCCCCCGTGGGCGCTTTTTCTTCCCTTTCGCGTTACCTCCAGGGCAGGTGCCACCCATGCCATCTGTCCGTGGGGAGCCAGATGAAGAATTCTGCCTCTCTAATGGACTAGAACCATACAGTGCGGCAAAATCTTGTGTGGGGTTGTCTTTCAACAAGTTCATCAACATAGGATGATTCTTGGTGTTGCTGGCAGGGGAGGATGTTGGGGGTGGAGTTTGGTGGGGCTGTGGTGCATTCTGGGAGCTGGGACTAGAACCCACATTTCCAGTTATCTGTAATAGACTTGTCAGTATGGGATTCTGGGTGACTTTGTTGTAGTCATCTGAATGGCCTTGCCCGGGCTGTTGTTGCTGTAGTTGCTGCAACTGTTGCTGGCCAGCCACCCCTCCTTGGGTTGGGCACTCTGCTCCTTGGCCTTGCCTCTCTGTTCGGGAAATCCCAAAAAGAGAAGTAATTGGACCTGTAAAATTAGGTCCCCCAGGGGGTCCTCCTCCAGTAGGTGTGTTGCCCCCTGTGAGCCCAGGTAGTCCCATAGGGTTAGTTCCATCGCCTGCTGCCATGTTGTAGGTGGGACTACCGGAGGGTGGCAGGTTATTCTTCACCATGATCTCCACTGTCTGTGCAATTAGTGAGAGGGCTGGAGTGTCTGCCTGGATGGTCTCTGCTTTCCTCCGGATGGCCCGCATGGTTACAGGGATGGACATGCATCTGTGGGGAAGAGGAAACAATTACCATAAAAAACATATTGTCCACATTTATGCATTCAGGAGGAATTAACAATCTCACCTCTGGACCACTTTGGTGATGAATTCATCAGTGCAGATCAGAGCATCTGACAGTCCTTTATATAACTTGCAGGATACCTGTCTGGAGTCAATCACCTCCATTACCACTAGAAAAGGGAGGTCAGATAGGACAGAGGAATCATAAGCAAAAGAATGATAACGCAGCTGATTCCACAATTTACACATTGTGGCATCACTATCAGTCAAGGATATTGTTCAAGTAATATCAACATATGCTGGATTACTGAGATTTTGTGCTCACCACAGACTAATGACTCATTGACTGGATGCTGGAAAGAGACGCTGAAACTCGAGTCAGTAAGAGGACAAACTTCAAACTGCAGCAGGCCTGCACTGTCTGAGGGAACAACGGCAAAGATGCTGCACTCGTCAAATATAATTCAACACATCAGACACACACACAAAAAAAAAATAAACAGGGTCCATGTTGTTGATTGACCAAATACAGTGAATCAGAAGCCAGATACTTACCTTCTTTGATGGAAGTTTGTTTCACACAGCTGCCAATCAAGGTGTTGTAGGCGGCCTGGTGCCGAATTATATCCAACAGGAGTGGCACTTGTGCTGGGTGGCGGAAGGGGATCTTGGACACCAGTGCTCCTTGAAGGGAACGACCGTCTTGCACCGGGGCATCACCATTCACAAAGTAACAGTGCTGCTGATCCGGCAACACCTTTGAAAGCATAAAGACAGTGGTTTAACAATCTAAAACTTTGTGTTTGTATCTTCATTTTTACTTTAAACTACAGACCATGAATGTAGCTGTCTTCCATAAGCAGCAAAGCGACATCTAAAGCCATTAATTTATTTGCGGAATGACAAGAAATTACATTTAACTAAACTTGTGTTTTCCAAATGTGTATGAAGACAAGACGGTAAAGTGAAGTAGAGATGTTGTCAATCAGAACATATCAAACAAAAAGGCAGAATGAAGGGCAGTATACAGAGACTTGCTGGGACAGTAATCCTGACAGAGAAAAATGGTCATAATTGTAAGAATACCTCTGTAATAATGTTGATGATTTGACATTGACTCACAATAAGCCCAAAAATAGAGTAGGCTTAAATTCCAATAGGTGACCAAAATTACAAGCAACCAAAAAAAAAAGCAAGCAAAGGTCTTAGGCCTGTACAATACTGCTGCCAATACAGGACAATCATGAAACCATAACCCACAGGATGGATGTAGAAGGAAACATAATAAAAAGGTAAAAGGTAAGAAGAGAAATTCAACATATTAATAATGTGTGTGGAGGTATTGTGTGTGTCTGCTCACAGAATAGAAGTGCATGTTGTGTGAGGGCTGCAGCGTTGAACTGCCCTCCTCCAGGTGCTGGCGCTGGCTCTGGACTATTAACTGGTAGAGAGGTGAGAGACTGGGGGAGCTCTCAAACACTGGGATCGCTGTGAAAAAAAATGGAGAGAGGTTGAAGTCCAAATTATCAAACAAAACGAGCAACGTCCTTTAAGTACATATTCATGACTGAAGAATACAGTGTTAATTAAATAAACTCACAAGTAGCATTGCCCATCCTCTGAATAAAGGACAGTGAGAAAGGCATGGGGCGGTTCATCTTGAGGAAAAAACAAGCTGGCAGGTCCACACAGTTGGAGTTGGTCACAGTGGAAAAGGAAGGTGTCCTGAAATACACCAAAAATAAATTCATCAGCTGTGTCTCTCTGTTCTCTACTAGTTCTGCATTGGGACACTAAAACAAGCCTCAGATGATTGCCTCATTATGTCAAAGAGTGGTGCATTTATGCATGTTATATATAACATCTAAATCTCAATTGTCTTTTGCATGCCGATAGTTCTTACACAGATTTATCCTTGCAGGACTTTGAGTTCCCTGATAAAGCGAGGTACACTTTCTTACCCCTTGTTGTCCACTGGGTGCGATCCAGTGATGAGTGGAGCGATTGGGAGCTTGTAGATGGCGGAGGTTCCTTCGATTGTCACAGAAACACTGACACCCAGAGAGCGTGGAACTGCAAAGATTATCCACACGGTGTGTCAAGTGTCCACACAGGGAGACAAGTGAACAGAGGTCACACAAGGATAGTTACAGTCCTTTAGCAAATCATACGGCAAGCGGCTTGTGTAAATCCCCATATCTTTCTTACGTTCTTTATGAATTCATCCACTTCCTCTATGCACTTACCATTGCCGTCTGTTAAGTTGAGCTGTGTGCCCGTCCCCTCCTCAAATATGTCATAAGGGGACACGTAACACTGAAGAGAAACAAGATGGCCACCACTTCTGGCTGTCAGCAAGCCCACACTGCCATGAAGAATAGTCTCTACTGTATTAGCATTGGTTGCTAACCTAGAAAACACACATCAATCAAAGATTATTGCATTACAAAAAGAGATGCTCAAATTAGGCTTTTTACTCATATCTATTAACTTATACTAGCCTACTAGTTAGGTAAATGTATATTTTACCAGGTGCACTGACTTATTGCATTGGTTACATTCTATTAATATTACACAATCCAAGATCAGCAAATGCGCCCTTGTTACCTTTAACATTCTGAAAAGGTCTCCCTCCCCTGCATGATTCTCTGGATGATCACAGTGCAGCTTTTTCATACACCAGGTAAAACTGTTAACCAGGAAATGATGTGCCTCTGTCGCTACAGGTGCTCTTGTCACCACCAGTCTATCTGGCCTTACGATAGTAACACGGCTCCACACTAGTTGAATCTTGAGGCCTTTATCATTTATAAAATCCTTTGAAATGTACTGTTAGCGTCACACTAGCCCATAGCATGATATCACAGGCCCCCAGCATTTGCTAAACACTAGTAGCCCACAGAAACTAAGGACAAAAAGATATTTTGTGAACTTACCTAAACATGTGCATCATCTTGGTGAGATCAAGCTCCAAAGACTGCAGTGCTATATACATCTTGGTTTTCAGCTTACTGGAACACAAAAATGAAGTAAGATTAATTAGATATAACTGAGAACAATGACAACCATAAAGACATGTGGCATCTGTGTCTTATAAAACAACTGTCTTTAATCGGGGCTTCTGGGCTTCACTTTTTTGCCCTTTAACCCTCCATGCCCCCAAGCAGTTAAATGTATTTTAGCCTTATACTAAAGTACAAATGAAAACTAATACTTTTCAGAAAATATACTGTAGTCAGTTAATCAGATGTCAGGGAGAACTCTACATCTATAACAGACTGATAGTTTGGGTTCACGACACAAAAGTAAGGAGAGAAATTATTGAATATTCATTTCTGGAAGAGATCAGTGTAACATCATCATTTTTTAATAAAAAAAACAATTCTTCAACTTCTTCAACCAGACATCCTTATAGCCTTAAAGTTTATTTACTTGTCCCCAGGAAGCTTGTATAGGTCGACTAGTCCCTTCAGATGTTTGGAAAACTCTTCAAAGTTCTTCTCTCTGATGTGAAGCAGGAGAAGAGGTGGTTTAGACAGCGTTCAGACAAATACAAGTATTTCTCACAAGTGCCTGCATCATTCCACAAAACAGAAATAAGAAACCCTACAAGGCAGATTGTGTTTATTTATTATTTATTGTGCTTATCAAACAGGAGGGTACAGTGAAGTGTGTGGTTTGTACTCACCTTAGATGCTGAATCAGCTCAGGACAACTCTGTGACCAACAAATCAAAAAAAAGAATAATATAATACACTTCTGAGGACAACAGGTGCATGAATGGAATTAAACAAATGAAAGTTAGTTAGCTTCTCTTTGAGAACCATTTGAAGAAATTCTTAATATTGTACACAAGTATAGAATTCATGATAAACAATGATGGACTCAGCTTTATGGAGCCATATGGAAGTTACGGTAAACTGACCGTAGGGTTTTCTCCCTGGTGAGCCACTTTGACGTCCACTAGCTGGCCTCTGGTGTCCAGCTGCACCTCTACATAAAACATGTCTGATGTGATGTAACACTCTGTCCCTGATGGGCTGAGGTGAGAGCCCAGCCTGATCAGACAAGACCAAAAAATAAATAAATAAAACAACACAGAGAAGTGAGTAACCTGTTTTACTTTAGTCAATTTAAAAATGGTTCGCAATGGATAATCACAAGAAAAACGGTACAAATAACAACAACAAGCTGCAATGTTTTATGAGTAGCCCACTCAGTCATTGAGGGATCTCAGTATGGTGTGTGTTTTATTTTAATTTACCATCTTTCATCCTTCATCAGCTTCTACTTCCTGTACTTAGGGTTACCTTCTGAATCAATCACAGTTGGGAGAGACCAGGTGAGAGAGGTGAGAAAACATGAGAAAAAGGGAAACAACTCACATGTTTTGCCGAGCGATGGATTCCAGACGATCTGTCATGGAGGGCAGAGATGAGACTGACAAAGAAGGCAGAGAAGAACAGGAAATTTTAAAATCATATAATGAAACTAGGTCTCCAATGTTCCTACTGTCTACAGGCACAACATCCCAGCATGCACGACACTCAAAGCAAAAGTCAAGTGAAGTGTGCTGCATTCAATTAATGGTGATTGGTTATAAAAGAAAATAGCTTTACATTATTAGTTTGCCCTAAAACAGCTTGTCAGTACCACTTGCACTTTTCATTAAAATTGATTAGAATTAGAAAACGGTTAATTTTAGTATAAATACAGTTGTGTTTCTCCTGTCTAATGATGGAAAGTAACACATTATAAGAGAAAATCTTGCCCTGCTCTCCCCTGTGTTTCTGTCCTTTGAGGTGACAGTCTCACCTTTCAGCGCTCTCTGCAGGGTCTCCAAGCAGGTGAGCAAGAGCTGGTGACCCGCAGCATTCATCACACCGCGTTTCTCCTGGGACACAGTGTGAAGAAAAACAGAGGAATAAATTAGAAAAGATAAAAGTGCTTTATCAACAAGATTCAATGTTCAGGTTTGTTTTTCACTGGCTTAGTTAGCACAATAGGTCAGACATCTAAATGTCACTACTATACTTTCACTGGCCCAAAAGGTAAGTTAATAAAGTAAAACTTGTTTGCGCAATTAAGTGATTAATTGCTATAAATGTATATTGAACAGGCTGGTAATGAGTCTCTCTTGTGGAGAACTTCAATGTGATCTGATGAGGGGTTGTCAAATACACTTTTCCAAGATGCAAGGCTGGCACTGCTGGGTCATTATGGGCATGTTCAAGGCATTTTTCAATGTCTTCAAAAATAGCTAGTTTGAATATAATTACTCACCTAAAAAGGTACAGAACTGATTCATTATTTTCAGTGTAGGGAAAAAAAAATGTTTTCTTTCAGTTTTGCACCTTACCTGTAGTACCCGCCGCCATGTTCCCCATTAAAAGTCAAAGATTAAATCGGTCCCCATTTATTTTAATGAACGGGGGAAACTGCATTCCTATCCCATCATGAACTGTAGCTTTTGCCTTGTGCAGAGTTCAATCAGACTGAACTTTGACATGAGAGATAATGACTCTCACTAATGTTCGAGTGAGAATGTGACTTCATCAAGTATTGATGTATTGATTATTGATTCTTTCATTGATTAAAGAATGCAAGAAGCAAGCTATCTCTAGCAGCCTGTTCTTGCAAACCTGCTGACATGTTTTTTCTGCCCTGCCTGCTGTTTGTCACTTCAGGTCTGACCATAGCATCTGAGGGGCATCCAGCCTGTTTGCACAACCAGGAGGAGTGACACCTAATCACCAGGCCCACGACTACTGGTTTCAGGCAATCTTCAATATTGAAACCTGTCACAGGTTTAAAAAAGGTGCTTTGTGTATTCAAACAGATTATTTTATCTCAGAGAAAGATATCTCCGTCTCACCATGGCCTGACGCACAACCTTGCAGGTCTCCTGCCATGGCCGTGAAGCATTGTGTTTGGCATGGAGCCTCTCCAGCAAAGCAGCCATGCGACTCTGCTTCTCCGTCTCTGAAAAAAGATGCAATATACATTAGATAACAGTTAAACAAAAACGCAAGTTATACACATTTATTGACCTAAATTCCACCTCAACAGATGAAAAACAAAATGCAACCCGAACACCATGTCATGAAAACTATTAGTAATTGAATTTGACGTTCAAGTAACAAACATCTTTACAGAAAATCTAATTAGGCTATTGCAACGTAATTGTAACTGAGTGATAGCCATTCTTCATCCATACTGAAACAAAAATAAACAAGTATACAGCAAGTAACCAACAATCTCATAACATATGTTCATAATATATGTATATGAAGAAGTTTCTTTTGCTTTTGTTGGTACATTCAGCTTTAGACAAAATACACTCAGTTACCAGCTTATTAGTTACACCACAAACTACATCCTCCAAAATGAGCATTAAGTTGAATTAACACCACTCTAAAATCAGTTTCAACATAAAATGAACATTATAACTTGTCATGAAGGTAGGATTTATTGCAAGACTGTTTAATTAGACTGCATTAGTTTTAGCTTGGTGTACCTAATAAACTGGCAACTAAGTAAAATCTGGTTTCTTGCTTGTATATTTTTATTGGTAATCATAGAATTTGGTCACAATAACAATTAAGTTAATCAGGTAAGACTGAGAGCAAGAATCCCTGTCATATTCAGGGAATCCAAACTACACATTTTTCCAGAGTAATGTAAATTAAAGGTAGATATGATCAGCAATAAATCATGACAGACATTTGTTTTGAATGAGGGCAAAACAAAAGCAAATGCACCAACGTCTCTTTGAGTTCCCCACAAATAGTACGGTTCACATTAATATCTTTCTAAAGTTTCTGTAAATTATAACTTGGGGCACGACTACAACCCGAAAAAATATAAACACGTAAATCAATCTAGTCACATGACATCCCGAAAAACTAGCAAATCAGCACCTCATGCGACTGTCAGTTGGGTCACAAAGACATAAGGTGTCGACAAAACAGGCTAATGTTTTGTTATCATAGCCTGTCATAATGAGCTACAGTGCTACAGCTTGTAAGTTCATATTGGGTAGGTGGGCCGAACTGCATTTCTACTAGCTAGTCAAAATAAGGCAAACTTGTGTGGTGCCAATAAATTACTTTCAGAGACCTTTGTGTAAGTTAGTCCCTGACGTTAATGTGTTGGTAGTTTCTACAAAGTTGATGTTAGCGAGTTGCTAACGTTAGCTATTTGCTCCTTCACCGACCACAACACCCTGCCCAGTGCCATCAACTTGCGTTTCGCGAGTGAACGTTATTACATTTTACCAAAAGATATGTAAATTCACCCAATTGACGTGACAAAAACACACATAAAGAGCAATCGTTATTGTTACACAGTAGGCTAAGTTAGCCGTTAGCCGTCGTTAGCCTGAGTCGCCTTGTTCAGCAAGCCAGATCATTATGATAACAAAAGTCACTACGCCAAACAAAATTAAAGCACGGCTCACGTTCTTACCTGTAACTTCTTCGGGTTTGATCCGATCTCCATGAGGCTGATTCCCTCCTTGCTGAACCGGGAGAGACGGTTCTCTCGCAGGGCTACTGCTCTGCATAGCAACACCAGGCCCCGCAGCCATTGTCCCCAGCTCGCCGTTTCAGTTTCCCCGCTTCGGTTTCCTCGCTTCCCCATCCGGGCTACCGTACTGTACCATACTCGTAAGCGGGTAAGTGTCAAACGCTTTTGTCTTTGGTGATTTGTTTGATTTGTTTTCACTTCACACACTTTAGCCCAGCTCACATGTAGTTAAATTCGTCTTTAGGTTCAGAATAATATGTTTTGTTGACTTATTTAGCTATGTAGCTAATTTAGCCGGACATCCTATTAAACAAAAAAAGTAGGTTTGAGACAGGTTTTGATTAGGAAATTTGCAGTGTTTGTAAAAAATAAAAATATGATTATTTATCAACATAATTTACAGAGAGACTTTATTCCTTCAAAATCAAAAGTAAAATCCCTTGACTGCTTAATGACAATGTCTGATGAAGACTCCAGATGGCGTACGATCGCCGCAAGTAAATGATTCATGATTTGCCAAGAGCAACGAACAGCCAAAATCCAAAGGAAGGTTGAAATATTCATGTTAATCGACTTCAGAAACAGAGTAATGCAGAGTCCTAACATGATGATTGTTTTTTCCTACAATTTGTACGTTTTATACCCTCATTTATAAAGCAGTCACACGAAGCAATGGATAATTAGTAGATAAAGAAATTTTGAACAGCAAAAGCAGCCATGCCCCATGCGCAGGCAACCACACACACACACACACACACACACATGCACATACATACACACACCTGAGCCTATTGTACAGCTGAGCCTGTGGCAATGAGTGCTCTCTGGGGAGGATTTTCCCACCAACCATCATGACCTGCCTAAGAGAGGGAGCAGGAGTGTGTGCATGAATACACGTGCATTTGTGCATATGCAAAGATGTGAACATTGGTATAAAACAGCACACACACACTCCCACAAACACAGGAGATAGCTATAGACAGCAGTGGAGATGGAGAGGGACCAGATTGGCATCGTCTGAGACAGTAGACAGACCCACAGATAGACATGAGAAAAGAGGGGAGGTGCCGCTATGTAATTGATGTGCCCACCAGGAGCTTTAGCTGGCTGCCTGGCATGGAGGAGGAGGTGGGCACCGCTGCCAAGACAGCAGTAGGAGAAAGGAAAGGGAGGCACGGGCCTTGGGGAGCACAGTAGTGTGCTGAAACCATGCCCATCAATCAGAGGCTAGTTCACCTTGCCATGCCAAGCGGGACCCCCCTCTGTGCTGAGGGAAGGGGTGGCACAGGGAGCGAGGCTGGCACAGTTGCTAAACCTTTGCTAATCCTCCTGGTGGGTGTATCAGTGCCACGTCCGAATGGCAGTGGAGTGGACAGAGCCAGACACGGGGAAAAGAAAAGAAAGTTCAGCCCCTATTCTGAAAGAGGTGTCACTGCATGTTGTTAACATCATGATGTATAAATATTAATACTATTTCAACTAAGGACTGAAAAATGCCGCAGCTTCTCATACAAAAAAGGGTATCTTGCACACTCTATTACCTAGACATTCTTAGTACTCTCATGTCTATAGCTTTGGAAAGACTTCAACAAAATTAGACCGATCTGTCCATTAAATTTTGCACCATATGCTGTATGAATTCTGTGATTAGGCTGGTTGTTACTTTGAGCCTTTGCATGATATGTTTTTCTCACAATAGCACATTTTTTACGTCATTTTATATTATGAATTTATGCCGGATAGAAATTGTAGCAAGCTAGTGTGGAAGGCTGATACCACAACACAAGGAGCCCATTTGTAGAGCGTAAAAGAGTGAATTCATGTTTTGAATTATATATATATAGACCTGCATAGTCATATACACATGTGCACCCACACACCTATATATAAACACTATACATACTGTATACACACCCACATACTGTGCATCGATACATACATATTCAAGTATACGACAAACAACTGATCATACTCAT
The DNA here is from genome assembly GCA_008360985.2 of Macquaria ambigua. Lineage (NCBI taxonomy): Eukaryota > Metazoa > Chordata > Actinopteri > Centrarchiformes > Percichthyidae > Macquaria > Macquaria ambigua. The sequence goes on from VMKM01000745.1 coordinate 188,719, forward strand.
CCTTTTTTTCTACCTTTCTTATATTATTAAAATCGTGTGGTGCTGAAGGACATGGCTCTGTAACATCTCTATAAACACATGCATTTGATTTCCTCTGCATGTTTCCAGTTTTAACACCGGGGATAGAGATGTGCGAACAGCTTGGCAACCTTATTGAGTGCTTTGAAGTTGACTACCCTCCTTCACCATCTCTCTAGGTGAACTCACATTTTACCTGCTGTGAATAAAGATGGCCTATTTGATGCATACATGCCTCCTTGACAATACCAGACAAATTAACCAGGCAGTGCAAATAACAAATTTGCTATATGGTTTGGTGGTTGGTTTACAAGCAGTTTCATTAAACTGACTCTTGTACAAATGTGCCAAACAAAAGGAATAGACTGAGCCTTTTGCTTTTCACCTATCATACAAGTTTGAGATCAGTGAGCCTGAAGGCTGGAAACGGTCCAGAAAACAGTGAAGCATTATCAGGACACAGTTTCTGCTTCTTTGGCATCGAGTGCCTTGAAGTGCAAGGGCAGCTGGGAAGACTAGCTGGGAGGGTGGTAGAGGGAGGGGAGAGAGCAAGAGACAGAGGGAGAGGGAGAGAGAAAGGAGGGGTCGGCCCTATAGGACCATTTGTGATGAGGCTCATTTGCACAACGGCACTTAATTGGCTACAACAATTAATTAATGTGTTGGAAAGTTGGCACAAAAAGTTCATTTAAGAGGGTTTTAATAAGCAATTAGGGAGAAGTAACCAGTGAGGTAGAAGCAACCACAAAAAAGATGCTGAAAACTCTGAAAGTATAAACTCCAGCTAGGACTCTTTGGGAATAATGTGCCATATCCAGAAACCAGGATGTGGTTTGCTATTATGGGTTGTTACTGCGCATCCCATAGTGAGCACTGATGACATTAAGATACATTATTTTTACCCCATACTTTTACAACCCCAACTGTTCATGGCACCCACTTTCCAAAAACAGCATTGTCTCCTCTCCCCTTCATTCTCCCTCCCACTGTCTGCCTCCCTCTCTCTTTCTCACTCTGTGTATGAAATATCGCATGACTAATGAGTGGAGCAGGTTGAAATCCTGGGGAAGATGTCCTTGGAAGACGAATGCATTTTCAGCAGAATAATTAACTTAATTAACAAATTCACATGCATATTCATCAGCCTATTAATGTCTCCTCTGCGCGGCTTGATGAGCAGTGGGGTAATAACCATCTAATTTGCATAGCCTGTTCACACGACTCCCCATTTAAAGACAAAATAAGGGAAGGAAGAGCACAGGAGGAAGAAGGAAGAGAGAAATTGGAAAAGGAGACAACAAATAGAAAACAAGGGAGAGGCGCAGCGGGGTAACGCGCTGAGGTGAGGAAGTGACGTGGGCTGGTTGGAAATAGGCTAACAGTTTATCTGACGGATGGGTGACATGAGGAGGGACGGCAAACAGGAGCCCCAACAGATTGACTCCATCTCTCTCTTTCTCTTTCTCATCCCTCCAGTCAACCTTGTAAACCATCTCCCCCCTCCTGCTGTTCCATCATCACCATTTCCTTGCATCCATGCCATAATACTTCCTAAAAGCTGAAATGAGTGGGGTTTCTTTTTTTTGCTTTTTAATGACCATTTTAGAGTTATATCCAAGTCAAAGTGCAGTAATATCCCCCCTCAGATGTTTGTCTTGGTAAATTGTTCCTATACCATTCAGTGGAAAACACATGATCTTATCAGCGTGCCCTCTCCGTGTTTCTCTTCCTCTCTGTTTGTCTGTCTCTTTCTCCCCTTCCTACAGTCTCTCAGGGGGAATCTTCTTGGCAGTGCTCCACTCCTTTCTTCTCCACTGCCAGGCTGCTGCTGCCGTCTCTACTCTGTTACCAGTGTCTGCACACAACCTGGTGCTCCTAGCAACGCCACCTCTCTCACATACACTCCACATGGCGGTCCGAATGCCGCATGTGTGTGTGTGTGTGTGTGTGTGTGTGTACTAAACACACACACCTCGTGTTTACTGTAGGTTTATTGCCACTCTTATATTTGTGCCTGCACTAACATAAATCCTTGGTCTACAGCATATAAACTGAATGTTTATTCTGTCACTTTGAAAGAAAAATGTCAAATTCAATAACCATGCATGCTGTCAATACTTCTGTCTGCTCCAGTCTGGAATAGTTGAGTCTCAATACAATACACCTACTTTTGTGTCAGCCAGAACAATATTATTTATTAGATAAAGTGAGACAATTATATTACACTTTATTCCCTTTATTACTCCATAATCACAACAGTTTTTCACGTGTACAGAATATTGCTTCATGAATTAAACAGGTGCATTTCAAATGACTATTCTGCAATTCCTTTATGTTTTATCTCTTAAAATGGGCTTTATTTGTCATATTTTTCATTATCTTTCCAATTTTTCTGTCACTTAGTGGGCTATAGCATTGTGTACTTCGGTATCCTTTCTCAAAATGTTGTCATGAAAGGATGCTTCATACACAATCTGTCTTTTAGCTTGATATTTTTGCCTTGGCGATGTGTGGTGCCATTCCAGTTTCCCTCTTTGTCTTTGTGTTATCTGAAAAGTAGGCTACGTCTTTGCAAAGTGTACATATTGTTCTTTACAGCACCAGAGATAGACATTCTTGTACATTATCACGATCAATCTATCAATCTAAAGCCGGTGATTTCACATATTAACACAAAGGATAAATTAATCCGTGATATCACCTACCCTCTTTTTTTAAGTACACGACAAGAAACATACACCACAAGACATACTACAAAAATATATTCCACAAACAAGCCCTGCTGTAGACTTGGACATGACATGTAGTTTCTCCGGTAAATTTGTGGGCTTTCAATTTTTTCTCGTCGGCCAAGTCATGATCTGATGCGTCCTTGGAGGCATGTAATGCTCTGATCTTTTCTGTCTTCTGTCCTTAGCATTCATTTGAGGACGCAAAAATGTGCAAGAATATAAATTGAGAAAGTGTTCTGTCACATTAGCGATTGGCTTGATGGACTACACGTTTCTTCTGTCTGAACACAGTGAGACCTCCCTGTCTGTGATGAAGCTTGTGTTGCATGAAGGGTAGAACTGTCCCTTTTTGTTCACTTGTTTGTTTGTTCTATTCATTAGTGACTCTCTCCACCTGTCCACTGACTGTTTTCTCAACCATGCTTTTGCTCTTTATATATAAGGAGTAGCATGGATACGATCGAGCAAACTCTTTGTATATTTGCTTATTGTGGTCGCAATCTGTTTCCCCATACAAACCAACATGTTTCTAACTCTAACTTTGCTTTTCACAATAGCCATGAGTTGTTAGTAGACATTCCCTCTCTGAATGTGTTGGATTTAAACAACGTTCTTCATTTCCAGTGGTGAGGAACACAAGTTGGACACCTCTTTGGATTTTGGCTAACCAAGCTGACTACTGTCACGTGGTGAGCGTTTCCTCTTCAGCTGTGGCATCTCAAGTCTGTTTTGAGTTTGATGTCACTTACAGGGATTTTGCTGGTTAGAGAAACACATGCTGGCCCCTCTCAGAGTGTTGTTAGAGTAGGTTACTTTCTGCACAGTGTGTCTTTTACGTTGCTCTTTTTGTCTGGGAAATGCCAATGATGCTGATATTATACATTTGCTGTTGGAGTATCATGGCCTGCAGATGTCTGCATAGCTCTCGGTGGGTCACGGCAGGGCTGGGCAAAGCACCACAATCACAAGTATTTAACACATACAGGGTCAAAACTGGGTCATCAAGGGAATAACTGCATGAGTAAACTGTGGTGCAAGCATGTTGTACGATGGCCTAATTTTTGCAAGCATTTGCGAATCTAAAGGTCCTTAATGGGTTTGGTCTAAATTATTTTCTCTGTGCCAACCCACACTCGGATTTCTGTCTATCAGGCTGCCTGTGTAACTGGATTGGTGCAAGGGACGTTCAGAGGGTAACAGCTAATAGTTTGACACTGATAACCATACGATGACCATGAAATTCAAAGGTCTTTCTTAAGGTTTTGCTTAGTTTTCTTCATGCCAAAGTGAAACATTCTACTCACACACTTTAGAGCACAAACTATAGGACACACACTGCGTTTACAGAGAGAGGAGTGTGTGTCCTCCCTGCATGAGATGGTTAAGATGTTGAAGTCATGTTGTTATCTGTCATGCCAACACACTCCTGTGGCTTTGGCACTTTTTGTTAGCAAGGTTAGAATAAGTTTCATAACAATATTTTGCCCTTTATTTTTTTATATTGTTTCCCCCATTGTTTTCTTCACCGTGACAACACCATTCTTCTCTGGGACTTAAGGCCATCTGCATTTCTCCGAGCTTTAACACAAGAGTTCAGTTTTGACTTCAGTCTAGGTTATGTCATTCAGAAGATGGTCTTTTCTGTGCTGGCAAAATTATGTTTCGATTTTTGTAGTTCTTATTTTCGTGATGCGTCTCTTACACGTCTTAGGTCCGGTTAGACCATGCTGATTGGCTGAGCGCAAGCTGATGCAGGTTGTTGTGTAGCCGTCGTGAGAGGGAGAGCTAGGAAAGGCGATTGAGATACAGAGCATTAGCCGGTGTCAGGAGGAAATTAAAGGCCAGATCGCTTTCTTAATCAGAGCACAAGCACTGCGTTAAGAAGGAATTAGGTCGACAGCTGCTGTGTCGCTGCTTACCTTGCTCTCACTCTCTCCCTTCCTCATATCCACTCATGTTCCTCACAGACTCTCGTAGTCATCCTCCTTTTTGTTTCACTCCTTCACCCTTCGCTCCCCTGGTTATCACTTTTTGTTTCCCTGTCTACTAGCACTGTCTCCTGGGCTTCCTTTCCATAGCCAACCCCCCCACCACCCCCAACACGTGAGGGTGAGGGCTTGTCAGCACCGAACACACACTCACACACTAACAAAACCAAACCTACCCAGAAAACTAAAATATTCTGCAAAACGTGTATTCAAAAATATGAGACAGAAGAAGAGAGAAGAGAAGAGAAGTGATGCATGATGGATAGAGATGGTTTTTGATTCTGTTCCAGGAGGCTCAGTAGTACCCCTGTGGCTGATGGATGAGCTGTCATTGTTGAGCTCTTCCACGTACACCTGAGATGAATGGACAAACAGCAGTGGCCCTTTCGCTGTCTATCCATCTTCCTCTGTTTAGATACGTTCTGCTGTCCACACTTGTCCCCCACCCACACACACACACACACAAGGGGCTCATCAGAGTTTTTGAAGACTAATGCCGTTATTTTTAGACTGAAGTTGCCGGTTGCCAATATTTTGTGCCATTCACTGTATTTTTAATTTGACCATTTAATGCCAAAATCTGACAAGGATTCAGTGTTTCCCAAGATTAGTATTGTTGCTGGAATGATTTAAAAAACTAACTCTAAAATCACTTACAGCATGGGAAACCAATGAGATGTAGGTTGGCAATGGGATAACCAACTTCACTTATTCAGTAATAAAAGAAAAAAAAACCATAGGACTTCAAAAGTAGAATTAATTTATACAAATTGTCATTATGAAGCTGTGAAGACAGAGGAACCTGCATTATAATCAGGTGGATAGCACTGACTGGACAATATCGGATGAAAGGACAGTATCAGCTCAGTGCAAATCAATATGTCAGTCTAAACTTTACGCCCAAACGTGCATATTTGAATGTCTTGCAAGCAGACTCTTCCGGTCCATATTTCCAGCTCCCACATGTCTTTGCAAACCACGTGTCAGAAATAGGGAAGATTGGTCAGTAAGGTCAGGAGTCACTCCACTTTTTAATTTGGCAAATGCAGCGTATAAATTTTAATTTGTTGCTTTAATCAGTTGAATCAACTGGAATGACCCTGAGCCTGACTGCCAGCGTCTTTCTCGAGACTTCAGTTTTTTTTTTTTTTGGCATATTGTTCAGGCCATGACTTTATGGAAATTACAACCAAGTGGCAGGACTCAATATTCAGGCATGGATTTCCAGTTTTTTTAAGTTTGGTGAATTAGCTGCTAAAATCCCTGGAAATGTTTTCCTCAGTTTGATATTTTATGTTATTTAGAGTGTCAGTGGTGAGAAATTGAGTGAATATGTGAAAATATGTGTGTTTTATAAGATGGAAGGATATTATGATATAACAAATTATTTTAAAGTTTAAGTTAATTTCACGCATTTAACATATTGTGTTTACTACTTTCCTTTAAATAAAGGAACCACAAAAGAACCCATAAACAATTTGTTAGTGTCATTAATAACATAGACTTGGTTTTATGAAAATGTACCTTGTTTTTGTTGTAAAATGGAACATTTTAGAGTTGCTGTGTCTGTATGATTTTGAATGTTTTGGATCCTTCAAAGAAAAAAAAAGGAAATATTCACTTTATTTTGCTCCTGATTTAAAAATCGAAAATTGCTGATAAAGAGCATCTTTGTGCATGTTGCTAAGGGAGCTTTCAAATAGCATAAACACACTTAGCATGCACACGCACACGAGAATACCACAAACTGCCCTTATGAATTTGGTTAGATACATGCAGTCCATACTAACCAACCTCTCAGTGGCACAGACGCACTTTGGGGTGAAACTACTCTGCATCCTCTCCAAGGGGGAAGGTTTAAAAAACATTTAATTAGGCTTTTGGCATGGCTTCACTTTTAGCCTGGAGGTGTTGGAGGAGGTTTTACAGACTTCATCCCTTTTAGAGCCGAGCAGATTAAACATTCATGGGAGCAATCAGCAGACCCTATGCGTTCTCTCCTGCTGTACAACTTCATCTGTAGTTCGTGTGTGGCGTCACGTTCGTGTAGGTTTGTGTTGTTAAATGGTGCACTTATGTAGTATGCACACTGTATTTTACTGTCACTTTCCTATAATGATGCAATAGGGAACTGTTTGCCTGTGAAACATAGTATATTGAAGCGTTATTTAAATGCATAATTTCATTAAAATTGTGTGTATGTGAATCGTAAAATCCGCCTGTGTGGTGGTGGTGCCCAGAGCCGGCCTAGAGAGGTGTCGTATGGGTAGGATGGCGCAGGAAGGCGGAGGAGGTTTGGGGGAGAAGGGTGGAATGGGGGGGTGGGGAAGGGGGGCAACAGATGGTACGCCACGCTGCGAGGGACGTCGGCTGCCACGGGTGGGGGGGTGGAGTGGGGGCAGATAAATGGGGGTGGGAGGGGGTACTTTTCCCCAAAGTGCCAGCAGGGATGACGAGGAGGAGGACTGTAGCTGTGTGAGTGTGTGTGTTTGCGTGTTTGTATGAGCGTGCCTGCGTCTCTACGCATGTGCTTGCATGTGTGAAAGAAGAGCCATATTCAGACTTGAGTTTCTCATCAAGTGAGGTGAGAAGCCTTTGCCCCAGTGCTTCATGCCCACTCAGTGTCTGTCTGTCTGTCTGTGGACTTCAGAGTGATGACTCCCCACGCACCAGTACACAGCTAGTTCACAGGCATCAAGACTGTATGAAGATGATGCTGAAATTACTCGTAACCCAGTCGTTGTGCTGAACACCCCCCCCCGTCTCCTCTCTTCTACACCTATGCATGCACAGACGGCACACATGCTCACACACATGCACGTAAACGCACACACCAACCCCCCAATTACAGTGGCTGCCTGTAAACACACCAGCATCAGTGGTATATATGGTGCTGCCTATTGAACAGATGTTGTGGAATTTAAGATGCAAAATCACCCCTCCACCATCCCTCTATCCAACACACACACACACACACACACACACATATATATATATATATACGCACACACAAACCCTCGCTGTCTCCCTCCCCCCCAGCTGGCCCTGCCATGAACGTGCCATGTGGCGCTCCATTCCCCCTGGCACTTCGACTCTGGCTGTGCCAACTCTGCCGCGTCTGGCCGCCGCCAACTGGAAAGACCAAGAAAACAGCAGACTCAAAGTGGACTGTTTCTTTGTGTGTCTGGGAGTGTGTGTGTATGTGTGTGTGTACCTGAAGAAGCACAACACTGCAAAACTTGAGCTGTCAGTCATTGTAACTGTTATTTATGTAGAACTGAAGAGAGGGGAATCTGACATTTTATTTTCCAGCGTGAAAAATGACTAAAATGTCCAGTATGTTTAGATGGAAGAGTGTGTGTGTGTTTGTGAGTTTGTGAGTTTGTGTGCCTTTTGTACGTCTGCGCAGGTGTACAGTGTATGCAGTGCGCACAGCATGTCACACTGTCAGTCCGTACATGCTGGTTGTGAATCCACTTGGGAGTGGCGGTGGAATTCCTGTTACCATGGAGATGTCCAAGCTCATCTGTAATAAAATTTCAACTTGAGAGAGATTAATTCAGGGGAAAGTGTTGATTTATTCATCCTGGTGGATACTGATGCACTTCCTCATTCGCTCTGATGTTTCACTGTGATGGCTGCCCATTCGCTGACTGGTTTTCATTTTTCAAACCGTGTCACTGTTGAAATGTGGCTGCTGGGGCTGCTGCTGTGCTTCTCTATCTTCGTCACAGGATAGGTTAAAGGATAAGTGCAGTGATATTTTCTATTTTTCTTAAAGTCAACAAATATGAATTGATCATACTAACAAGTACTGTATGTATCCAAAGCCTGATATAGCTTATTCCTCTGTGCCGCAGAGCTCCATTGTTGTCCAAAAACTATTAAAAGCACATCAATGAGCCACACCATTGCACTAGATGACATGCTCCTTCATTACAAAGAACATGGGCACTGTAGTTCATTTTAAGTCAATCCCACATACAGCATCAACTCCTCCAAATTAGACAACAAAGTACATTTGTCCATGCCCTCTTGAACGACATAGAAGTGTTTTCTGATCTGACGCCCCGATCGGCAGGATGACATCATTTTTCTTTGCTGAACTGTCACAAATGACTGTTGATGAATAAATCTGTTTTATGATGTGAAAATGCTGTGGTTAAGTTGGTTACGTTTAGTCACAAAAATGACTTAGGTTTAGGGAAACGTGGTTTGGGTTGAAATGAGTTTAGGTAGAGCCGATATATCGTCCGATATTAGCTCATTGCAGATATATCGATAGTGGTGTATATGTCAGCTGATAAATGATAAGAAATTAAAGTACAGAAATACCAAAAATATGTCTTGAAACAGTATCACAATTTTATAGTTTGTCTGTCAGAGAGTAGTGACAGCTGTAAAATGCCCTGCTCAGTACATTTCTTAGTTGCAAATGTTTAAACCGTATCAAAAATGTTTTTTTTATGTTCCAGGTTGTATAAAGAAGAATTAATTGTGTTAAGAAAATTAATATCAGCCACATATCGTTATCATATTTTTTAAACTTTCAAATATCAATATCGGTATCAGCCTCAAAACTCTTGTATTGGTCAGGCTATAGTTAGGGGACCTTCGTCGTTGTGATTACAATAATAAACACTAAGGTGAAGCTTAAACGTAGATTGTCGGTTTTGACACCTTCCAGTTTCCACCTCGACCTCCTCCGTACAAGGACTGTGTTGCTCTATAATGCTGTCACCTGACTTCCAAATGACCAAATGTATATTAATCCGCAGGTGAAAATAGTGTGATAAAAATACACAATTTACTCCGGTTTATGTAATGTTTGCTAACAGCTACCGTGCCCAGGTGTTTAAGCCATTACTGTGCCTTTTTTTTTTAAATGGAAGTATATATTTTGACCACTAGATTTATGTCTTTAGGGGTAATAAGTGTCACAGGGTAGGCAAGTCAGAAAGCATTGAGAGACAGACTTATATGTATTATTGGCTTTGGTCTTTTCATGGGATTTGTTGACAATAGGAAATATTCAGAATATCACCAGCCATATTCTTTAAAGATGTCAATATTCACAATTTTCCAGAAAGTAGTAGCAGGATTAAATTAATTATTTTTATTTTTTATAGGTTTTTACATGCGTGTGCACTTGTTCCTGGTGCTCAGCACGGGTGCAGTGACTGAAAGTAAGCATTTATTGCCTCCTTTTGAGTTAACATTTTTAGTTAAGGTCAGTTCCTGAAGTTAAAATACATATATTTATGACATGTGACACTCATATAATTTCAACCTACATCAACACGTATTACACAACATAGATTAACATGTATTTTTATTGGCTCAAGAGATGTTGGTACATCACTCGCAACTGAAGAGGTACCAGTCCTGTGCTAGTATTTATGTTCGCATACCCATCGACGCATCCATGTGTGCATATGCATGAGCATGTGTTCAATACCATCATGTCTCTATGCAACCCTCAAATTCTCTCTTTAATTCAATAGATGACCCCCCCATCCTCTCCCCCCATGTGGTGATGGGAAGTGAGAGCTCCTCTCTTCATTCCCCTTCTGATAATCTCTTTTAATCTGAGAAAGCAGGCGTGGGATGCTATGTCAATACCTCGTCTCAAGCCTGCCACCGGGACACACACTCCATTTTGTTTGCTTCTTCTCGGCGTCCAAGGAGGGGTCGAGGGAGACGGATCGGCAGGCAAAAAGAGGGAGAGGGAGAGGGAGAGAGGCCGAGCATAAGGTGGGGAGAGAGATGTAAAAGAAGAGGAGAGAGTGGAGAAAGTGGGCACCAACCCATGGGAAATGGTTGCAAGGATGAGAAAGGCAGTGACATATAGGTTTGACTTTTGATAAACAGCATGAGAGAGTTGAGCGTATGTAACAATAACAATACCAACTAATTACCAGAACATAATTGCTAGTTGTTAGTCAGTTGCTACTTTACATAATACAGTATACCTACCTAGTATCTATACACAGGATTATGTAAACAAAACATAACCACCCACTTTATGTATATAAAGTAATCTATTACATTACCCATTCAATATTTATTACTTTGTATTTGTTTACAATTTACAGAAACACTTTACTTGTATATAGACATTGTCATGTTGTTGGTCATTGTTGCTTTTTATATATATTTATATATACATATATAAATAAAATATATACATTTTCACCTACTTGTATGAACAGTACATGATAGTTCTACGTTTATTTTTTACCTATCTTTGTTCAGCTTTGTTTTCCTTGTTTTTAGCTATATGTCTATTTCTATCTTCCTGTAAATTGAGTCAAATTGAGAGTCAAAATATGTATGTGCACACATACATACAGCTGATTCTGAAAACCATGACTTGTGCTGTAATAGACATGTATCTTCAGTTACAGACATGTTTAGAATAGATACCACACTATCTTAAGCTTACAAACCTCTTGTTAATTGACACGTGGATAACCAAAATATTTTACAAAAGTACATTGCTTTCTTGGTTTTAACTGCTCTGTGTGGTGGATAATTTAGTGATGACCATTTAATGATTTTATGATGTGGTGCTGAGATGTCTTGTGAAAGAATTTTGCTGAAAAACAAAATAGCTGAGTAAAGCTGAGCAATTAAAAAAACATAATAACAATTAGACCAAACAGTTAGCTAAAGCTCTTGGAAATTGCCTAAATAAATCATGTTGTAATATGACTTTGTCTAAAAAAAAAAAAAAAAACTAGAAATACCAAAACTGATGTTAATGGGGGTAATATGTAATACATATTACTGTAAATGTGCCGCAAAAACATGTGAATGTGTACAGCAACAGATCTAAAACCACAGTTTGTAACATTTTATATATTATTACTATTCTCCAACCTCTTTTTTATCTAAGATTGTATTAAGTGGGCAAACAAGTGTTATATATGCACAAAATACACACATGGTCAAATGCACACTTAGAGGTCAGACCTACACAAAGTCAAAACCTGTGGGTGGCAGCTAAGTCAAGGCCAGCGACTAAAGAGATGCGTGCGTGTGTGTGTGTGTGTGTGTGTGTGTGGTGAGCATCTGCATGTGCGAGGGACACTGTGGTAGTCTCTGTATGTGTAGGAGAGTGTTTAAATTCTGTGACAGCTGTTCATTAGTCCATTACAACCCCACACTGCTGATTCCTCGAAGCAGCAGACACCAACAGAAAGAGACGCTGGTGATGGCGGCACGAAGTCTGCAGGAAGGACAAGACACATTTCATAGTCAGTTATTTTGGTCTTGTTCAGTCTTTATTCTGCAGATTTTCTTATTTTTATTCAGATATTTATGGAAAAAGTCAAAGTTCGCAATCAGGTGCAGGAAAAAGGCTCATATTTAGTGGCAAAATGATAATGTGCAACCTTGATTTCTTTTACCTGTGTGGTCAGGGGGGTGGTGTCACTTTCATATTTTGTTTGAATTTCTGTAGGTGGTCTCCTGTTCTTCTTCTTCTTTTTCTCACTGTTACTTCCATTCGCTGTCACAATACATTGTATTTGCTGTGCAGTGTGTACATCTGGGGGCTGTCTGTTGTGTGTGAGTGGGACATTATGGAAGCATATGGACAGTGGCCTGCATGGGTCTATTTCACTGAACTTTAAATTAAATCTACACACCTGGCAGATACCTGTCTTACTGTACTTACAGTACAGGCCTGAGTGTTTTTGGTAGTTGCACTTAAAGGTTTTCATATGTGGGAATGTTCCACTTTAACTACATCGGAGGGAAAACGTTCAAATTAAATTTTTAAGTAACAATTACATTATATTCCATATGCTGCTCATTTCATGGAAAGGTTCAACACAGAAAACATGTAATAAGGTAAATACACATTTATAAGAGCTAGTGATTATTAGAGTTGATGTAACACTGAAATGAATAAAATAAACAATTTAGAGAGACAGCCAGGTGCTCTTGACTCAAATTCCTATGAGAAAACTCTTCTGGGAGTCAGAGCATAAAGACACAAAAAAAGTTGCACTTCTACTGTATGTTTGAGGCATTTTACATTTAAGTGTCCCTACATTTTAATCTTCATTTGAAAATAACTGTATTTAACCATGTTGACAGCTAACAGCGGCAGTGAAGCATTTATAGATTCCTCTTGTTTTTTTGAACCCTACTTCTATGATTGTCGGCAGAGAAATTTGCAGTTAAGCAACTGTTAAACGACATAATTTTAAGAAAAGTCTTATATTGTGTAAATGACATTACATACAGTAATAATTTTGCAAATCAAATTGTAAAAATTGTGGATATTTCATTTCAAAGGAAATTATAGTTTTCTGTTTATCCAAATGCTTCATGTGGCTCCAGACTAATCTTGTTAAGCTCTCCTGCTATATAATCATACAATTTACACCTATAGCCACTTGAACATTATTTCATTATGTGGGAGATGCAGGAGCAGCTAATGTAAAATGTAGACGTCAGGGAAGTTAGAGCACTTGGATGCTATTTGATGGATTCGGAGAAAATGTTACTCATTCACTTTCCCAGATTTTCACAGCTGGGAGCAGATTTAAACCCGTAGCCTCCAGACCGCCTCTCTAATCGTACAGCTATCACCTCTGTGCTTTACCTAAAGCTCTTTGAGAATGAACCTGTCCACACTACCATCCATATGTCATGATAACACCACGCTTGCACCTTGGCAGTGAGCCTGGAAATCCACTGCACATACTGTAATAAACCTAACAAATATGGCGGCCAGTTCAGAGAAAGCATGATGGCAGTGCATCACAGAAACATCGGTGCTTAAAAAAATCTCACTATCTCACTTTATCCTAGTTAGATTTGTGCCATCATGCAAACTCACTTCGTGTCCTCTCAGTTAACATCAGTCCCTGCTATTACATATTAAATACCAAAATAAAAAAAAAATTTAGACGAGCTATCCAACTGTTTTTCCTGACCTCTAACTTGACCTGCATCAGTATCTGGCGAAAAGTCTCTACTACGCCGTGCTTGAAGAAGAAGGCAACAAAAAACTGTTGCCTAATTTAGGCTGCAGTGTGTCTTGGTTAACGATCAGTCAAAACCTTCTCTAAGATGACAGACACAGAGAGAGACACAATTTCAGGGGTGAGAACTGTTCTGTGTTTCTTGGGAGAACCAATTGCATGGGGTGTGTTTATGTGAAGAAAGAGAGTGTGTGTTTGTGTGTGTGTGTGTGCATGTGGGTGACCAGCGACGGAGGAGCTAGGCGAGGGTGTGATGTACTTTAAGAAGTTGAACGTGTTAGATAGAAGTGACCATGTGCCATCAGTGAGAAAAACTGGAGAGAAGAGAAAGGTGAGGAAAAAAAGTGATATGCCGGGATGGGAAAGTGCAGTGTGGAAGAAGAAATAAGCGATGGGTGTGTGATTAAAGAAGGAGAGGGAGTTCGTGTAAGTTTGTGTGTGGGATGAAGAGGTAAAGAGACGGTAGAGATGGGTAAAAGGGCAGGGGGAGAGGAGGGGGAACAAAAAGAAGCGAACGTGCCAGAGAAGGAGAGGAGACAGAGGGGAAGAGAGGAGAAAGGAGCAGAGGAGCGAGGGCAATGAGCTGGATTGAATACCATCTGACAGGTCCAGCTGGGAGTTTGCCCACCCCGCAGCACCGCAAAACCCCTCAATATGGAGGCCAATTACTGCTGCCCGCGTGACCGTGGCATGGCAGCATCAGAGACGCAACCCTCCTCCTCGCCTCTCCTTTCCCTTTTCCTCTGCCCCCCCCCCCCCCAAAAAAAATAAAAAATAAAAAAACACTCCCACCATCTGTGCAGAGTGACAACAACCTCTATACCCTACCATGCACAACACAGACTGTACACTGCACACACACACTTGGGGCAAACACACACATCAAACATGACAAACTCTCACTCAGGAGCTCTGCGTGCTTCTATACTCGACAGCAAGTCTGTGTGCGGTTTGGTTTCAGTGTGTTTGAGTGTGTGTGTGTGTGTGTGTGTGTTTTTTAACCCCCAAAAACCACAGTGAGGTCTGATACTTTCACACCTTCGCCGTGTTTTTTTTTTTTTTTTTTTTTGCTTGTAACACACAAAGATAGTTAGCCACAAACAGGGATGGGCATTCGGGGAGTATACAATCACACACACCACCACCATTGTCCCACAGATGCAGTGGAATTTCACCCAATGCCAGCCTCATCTCTCTGGGCGTGGCGCTCAGGCTGGCAGGGTGGTGGTGGTGGTGGTGGGAGGGTGCAGGGTGGGTGAGCATGATGCAGTGGCACCCGATGCCCATTGCGGTGGAGGTGACTCCCAAATTTAGCTCCGTGTGCAGCCAGACAAGCTCGTCTAAGCGGTGTTTTTTGTTCTCGTGCCCTCTCTTCAACTGGTGTGTGGGAAAAAAGGGAGTATGTGACAAATAAAACATGTTGCATATACATCATAGAGCTTTCTCCTGTCTCTGTCACACACACACACACACACAGAGAGAGAGAGAGAGAGAGAGAGACAGAGATACTGCTGGGACGTTGTCACTCATCTTTTAATATTTAAATTGTTGTTTAGAGGTTGGTTTATTTCTGGTTCCCACCTCACTGTCCTCTCCCGCACAACAAAACACTCTATGCTGTGATTATGACATATGAAATATTTTTCGAGATTAATCCCAAAATAATGAATCCGATAAATGTGTACCTAATCTGATAAATGGGAGTAAAACTCTCCAGATGGAGATTTATGTACAGTGGGCCTGGGCCTGCTTTGTGTTGTGTTTCTGCTGTGCTGCGATTTTAGCAGATCAGTTGATCGTTTTTAAAGCAGTTAAATGGAGCTCTGTGCTGGATTATTTAATTACAGTAATTGCATGGTATTTTATAAACACTCATTTGAGCAATTACGCTTGAATAGGATCCCAATTAATTGATTTTATGGACTTTAGATACGTCAGTTAAGCCCATTTGTCATAGATATTTAGGATGACCATTACATAATGATGATATCAGCCCACTTAAAAAGTGACATGTGTGTCTACTATTGAGCTCAGAAAAATGTGAGTAAAATCACATCATCATAAGCAATTAATAAGATAATTCGTTTAGCCCGAGATCCATACTTCACGGGTTAACAAGGGTTAATTCACTTCAATATGCGTCTTCGCGTCGTTTTATTCGTGTAATAATAATAATAATAGTAACAATAATAATTAGGCTATAATAATAGGTTATGCGTTTTTATTGATTTAATCACATTAGGTTTTTGGATAAACCTGAATTTTCTAAATGAGGTTGGACACACAGGTGAGTTAAAGTCTGCTGCAGAAGCGTCTAACAGGATTTAAAAAACACCTCTTTCATCTTGTGGAAATGTCCGATTAGTTTCATGCGTCGAACTCTCTGCGGTCTCATGCAAAAGTGCGTGACCGGGACAGAAAGAAAAAGGTCTCTTTTTGTCCGGGACCGCGTGTGGACACTCAGCCTCCTTTAACGGCGGAGAATAATGAACAGATGCTGAGTGAATTAGGAAAGAAATACTGGGTCCCTCCCACAAGGGCCACTTTGGCAGGGGCCGCCTGGCTGCCACGTGGCGCAGCTGGCACCGGGTTGGTGATGGTGGGCTTTACTGGTCTCTGGCTTTACTGGTGCTCAGACATTTAGCAACTTGGCACCGAGGCTCCGCCATCAAATCCTCTGCCAGCCGCCGCCCCTCCTCACTTAAAAAAAAAAAACTCCACAGACTAACTGAGAGGTTAGAGCAGAAAATAAAACCAGAAACGCGCCTCTCACCTTGCCCTCCGAGACCTGCCCTTCACGTGGGACTAAAGTAGACAAATCGTGACACAGAGGGATGCTGGAAATTCAGTATTATAGGATTATATGGTTACCTAAATCTATCCTAAACAAAACACCGAAATGTTTAAACATTCAAATGACTGCACTCGCTTTTAGGCATTCAACCACTCATACAAGTGTTTAAGGAACAGGGAGTTTTCGTTTGTGATTATTGAATCAAACTGCTTTTGTTGTTGATGGATGCTCTCATTTTTAAAAAAAAAAGTAAAACCCTGTCCATCTGAGAAAAGAAATGTCAAACATAAGTTCATTTTCAAGACTTAAATTTTACTAACGTGTCTGTACTACTGGATGATCCCTGTGGCCTAGATAACCAAAATGATAAACGTCAATTACCAAAAAAAACGGGTAAACCTAAAACCCTCTTTGTAGTTTACAGTTTAAATAGTAGCCTATAAACAATATTCTTAATTAGCTCTAAATTATTGATATTTGTTCAATTTGACTACAGTGTATTCAAGATACTAATTTTTGGAGGGGAACCTCCTAATTTCATTTTCTCTTATTATTTACCCACCTATAAACCAAGCTAATTTTTAAACAGCCTAAATGTTTAATATCAAACATGATGAAGGATATCCTGTTAATGTTACAGAAAAGCAAACCTGTTATACTGAGAAAAAAACATATAAGATGACAAACTATATAATCTCTTAAAAATATAAAAAGCATTGCCTTTTGCTTGTTTGTCCTTGATGATCACCAAATTTGCAGCCTTTCCAATTATTGCATCAGGCTTCCAAATGTGTTTATTTATTTATCTATTTATTTATAATTGGTTGTAACCGTTTGGACTGTGTATATAATCTGTGGTGAGAGGTGTGTGTGAGTGTGTTTGTGTATGTGTGTGTCCCATTATGCCTTCCCTGGGCTTCTTCATTTCAAACCAACGGGCCATTGACTCACCTGATTTTGCACCTGCCCAGCTCTTTCATTGGCGTGGTGAGTCAGATGGGCCTTTTGAGGCAAAAATGAAATCAAATTAAAAATGTAAAAAAAAAAAAAAAAAAATGTTATCACTGAAATAAATGGATGTTTTTTCAGTGTGCCATGTAGAATTCGCTTACATCTCTTCTGTTCCCCTTTTTTGCCCGGGTCAGTGCTGGATGGGACAGTTTCCTCCCTGCGGTGCCCGGTGCTGATTTCCCCTGGACGTCCGCAACAACATATGGGACCCAGGGAAGTGGTCCAAAGACGGAGCCTGCTCCCACTATTGATTTGATCACCAATGATGTGATCCAGCCTACATAAACCCACATTGTCAAATGTTTAATTTAAATGAGTATTGTTGAAAATACCAGGAATGTGCATCTTTTGCAATTTTAAAAAGTCTGTATTTAATATTTTCAAAACCTGACCAGCAGTTTGAGTGAAAATATTGTTTTTTTCAATGCAGGCTAAAATAAGAAATAAGAATTTTGGTAGAACAAAAAATAAAAGGTTTATCAAGCAGGTACTCATTTAGTCATTTTTGGTTAATGCTGATATTTTAATGAATTTAATTATTATGGAAATATGGGACTTGTTAACAAGACAATTGTATTATTTACACTCACCCGGGAAGTCTGAAAGGTGCTCGGTGGTTTGAATCAAACTGCTGTGACCAGACCCAGATCCACTTTCACTGTGCTGGAGAACAAATTGAGCACTTTCATCTAAAAATGCACTTTGTGCGTACAGTATGTCAAGTGTTGGTACTCTCTCTGTCTCGTGCTCTGAGTGGCTGAGGCCTTTTGCTTACATTGTTGAGTGTATGTGAAGGCTTAGAGTCAAGAACAGACGGTAAACAGAACAAATGTAAAGCGTCTAATTGCTTTTGATCGATGTTCTAAGTCTCTGGTTTCAAAGAGCTCGTTCTAGTTTAAAATCATTTGGTGTGCTGGTCAGTCGCTGCTACATAACATCATTGTATCAATGAACCAAGCTTCAAAGTGCTCAGGCGTAGAAAAATCAACATCAAAATGTCTCAATTATAGTGGCAGCTCTCTCATGAACAGGTCTGGAATTTCAAATTACTTTACATGAACATAGTTTGTAGGTTGTTTAAATGCATGTGTATTTATCCCCATACTTCCTTGTTGCTGTGCAACAACCAACAGTTTTGCAGCTGAATAATATGCACAGCATCTCAGTCTCACTAATTCAAAAATTTCATCTAATGTGATCTCTTTTGCACAGTTTGCAGGGTACAATCCTTATGATCAGTAGTCAAGTAGTAGTAAAGTCTAATTAAGGCCATTTTACTGTTCAAAGCTGCATTCATGTACAAGCTGCAGTGTGAGATTAAAACAAAAAGTGTCTAAAAATTACAGTGTGATTCTTTCATCACAGGCATTTCAAAGTCGATACTGTGTTGTTTTTTTTAGTTGTTTTTTATTTTTGCTAATTCTGTCAATTTCTTTTGCATGTTTGTTTGATTTCTGTATCCTAACTGTCCAATATCCAGTGTTTACTTGGATTATTTGAGTACAGGTATTTTATCAAATTTAACTTAAGTGGTTGTTAATCTAATTATCCTCTACAGTAGGCTTACACCACTTCCGATTTTTTGGCTGTCAGTGATATTTTGCCCTGTTCTTCAGATATTTTAGATGCACTTATTTATACCCAAAATCAGTTTTAAAATTATGTAGCATTGTGAATAATGCACCTGCTATCATCTATGACAGTACATAACATTTTGTTTTCTCTAGTTTAACCAAGCCTATAAATTCTTAATTTGTAAAGCTAAAATTAATATACATTTCTGCATAATAGACAGGGTGGTCTTTTAGATTATTTTAAATAGAATTAAAATATCTTTACCCGAAAACCAAGATAAGTAAAATTACTTTTATCATATTCATGCCATCTATTAACAAAATAGACTGCACAATCTTGACAGTTAAACCCTTTGAAAGACAAAAAAAGATAAGTAACTCACAGTATTTTTGACAAGCCTGTTGAAACCACTATCTATATTGGTTTTCAGTTTAATGTAAAAATAAATTACTGATATGCAGCCAAAGATTCCTGGTGATATTATTTCAGACGAGGTTTTTATTTGTGTGAAGGCTTTTTGTGAGCTGAAGTTCCCAAGTTCTATTTTTGATCTGTGGTTATTTGATGAAAACAACAGGCCTTCATGTCCACACAGCCCGAGAGTGAACATCCCCCTGATGTTCAGAAGAAGATTTGTTCAATCATATCAGACAGTTACAAAACATTTTTTATTTCTGTTGTTTGTGTCATAACATGTTTAGGCCTATACATCTTTTTATGTCAGTTGCACTCATTCTGCATACAGGATATTACTGGACACACTTTGATAGGATGTACAACAGTATAGGGATGACATCAGTAGAATACAGAAGGTAATCAGGGGACTCTTTCTGCCTCTTCCATCTCTCATCCTTTCAGAAGCTCCTCTTGTTTCCCAAACAATATTACACGTTATAGGATTGTCATTATAAGGTCAATGCGTCTGATTGTAAGGGCTCAGTTGTGGAAAAAAGCATTGAGATCCTCATACGGAGGCGCCCTGTCATGATGCAAGTGCACGTCGTGGAAAGGTGGAATGTTTTCCGAGTGCGCACCTCCACTGCGCGCTCCCGAGGGCCCAAAAGGTATGCTGTGGCTGGGTCGAGACGTGGTCAGTCCGGAATAATGCATAGAGTAATGATAGTTCCTGTCTGTCTCAGAAGGCTCCTGCTGTCTCCCGGACAGTCCGCCGTTCAGGCAGACGGGCGGGCTGTGCTGGCCCTCGTAGTCCGGGCTGCTATAGTCAGGGGACGTACCGCCCGGCGGGTACACGGCCTCGTACCCAGAACCGTAGGAGTGGCCCCGCAAGTTAAGCGCACCGCTTCCGGGCTGGTAATGAGGGCTGGAGAGGCGGGAACACCGGTAGGGGTAGGGATGGACGGAGAAAGGAGAGCTGGGCATGTGGAAGCGGGCTCCATCTGAACACGGCTCAGTCAGGAAGTTCCTGGTGTTGAGCTGCAGACAGCCTGCCACCAGGTTGGTAGTGGGCTGGGACAGGCCTTTACACAACATCTGCACGTAGGTCACCACATCTGGCCGTTTCCCGTTGCGTAAAATCTCCCCAAGGGCTAATATATAATTCTTGGCCAGCCTCAGAGTCTCTATCTTGGAGAGTTTTTGGGTTTTGGAGTAGCATGGCACCACTTTACGCAGATTGTCCAGCGCAGAATTCAAGTCGTGCATGCGCGTGCGCTCCCGCGCGTTTGCCTTCATTCGACGCACCTTGGTGCGCTCCACGCGCGCCGGCGTCATCTTGCGTTTCTTTGGGCCGCGCTTCTTGGGTTTGTCTCCACTGTTCTCATCCTCGCACTCTTCTTCCTCGGCATCATCATCATCCTCATCATCGTCGCCGGCCATCTCAGACTCAGCTCGACTGCTGCCTTCCAGTGGCTCGTCCAGCTCGTCCTCCCCGAGGTGACAGGGCTCGTGCTCATCGTCCTTGGCCGTGCCGTTCTCGTTCTCATTGTCCTCCACCCAGTCAGCCGCGAGCCTCTGGACGTCCGGCAGCACCTCGCTGAACAGACGGCTCAACATCGTGGCAAGCAACCTGCAACAGACACAGACGGAGCTTTAGCGGGGCTGCTTTGCACCCTGCTGCTGTTTACGCACCCATAGGTGCGCTGGCAAAGCAAGAGAACCTGCCTCAGTGGGCTCCCACGAGGCCTTAGGCTGTATATGCCCCTCATCCAGGGGAAACTAGACTACAATTACTATTCCGTAAATGTTTCATACACAAGTGAAACGGTCTGGTATTAATTAGAGTTTATAATTGAAGGCCAAGACTTCTATATATTCTAAGTTTACCTGGCTAGTAGGCCCACCCCAGCTTTTAGATCGCAGACTCCTCGTTTGCATAAGCGATGTTTTTCTCATTTTTTAGGGAATAATGCTGATTCAATAAGCCCAACATCCAAATTTAACTTAATGTCTGAAATATGTTTATAGGTAATGTTGACAATATTGACATTTTGTCACCTTATGTGGAAAAATGTAAACCACCGTTTGCATGTTTAGTCTGACATGAATTCAGTTAGTTAAAGGCTAAACTGAACCAAATAGGGCCTTAATACATATATAATGTTGTATAATGTATAAATCTCGGTATTAAAGGTTTGTGTGTGATGTAGATCTTTTTTTCCACCTTTTTATTTAACCGATTTAAGAAATATTTCTGAAAGAGCGAGCAGTCTTTTACATTTTTTTATCAAATCAGTTCATTTTAATAGCATAAAGCAACAGTCTGGGCCACCCTCGGCCTCCACATGTGCCTCGGTCTGTGCCCTCCAGCAGTCCGGCACAGGGAGCGGTGCTGGCCTGCTTCAGCCGGTCCCCCAGGGACGCATTAGGGGTGCGGGTCCCTCCTCAGTCCAATAAATTACCAACCTGGAGGAATTCCAGCACAGCCAGGCCGCACACTGGACCACAGGATGCCTAACATTTTTATGTCTCTGAATTAACAGGTTTTTATAAAATCAGCTTTAAAGGGACTTTATCCTAAAGAGCCCCACTTGAGGAGATTTCTGTTATTAAAAAATAAACATAATTCTGTATGAATCGTCGCAGATATTTCAGAAAGTGAAATAATAATATCGAAAATTAAATATGCATTCAGGACCAGAGCCTGTGCCGGTTCATGAAGCTCATTTTTGACACCACTCGAGGCCACAGAAAACCGTTATCTGACATTTTCCTTTGCTGGACTTTAGTCCGTTTAGACTTTACATGTCTGCTAGAAAGCGATGGAGTGTGCTTTAGATATCGACCTGGACTACCTTTAAATTCACTGACGCCTTTCTTTTCCTTAAATAAAAATGCAGATTTTAGGTTAATCAAAGCTGTATTTAAACGGTCTCGGTGTCAGGTTTTAATAAAATATTTGATCATAATTTGTTTAAAACCTTACTTGTTTTCCCCTGTAGATTCATGGTGTCACATTGAGCAATAATTCAGGCAAAACAGACAAGTTATTTTATTAAAACGACATTTAAAACCAATAATAAAGCTGTAAAATCCCCAAAATATTCACGGATTCTTCCAGTAGTCTGAGATCAGCTGTGCGCGTGGAGTCCCAAGGACGGATTTTTTTTTTCCTAATCTTGTAAGCACAATGTAATTAATGCCAACCAATACCTTGTCAATTAGCCTGTGAATCTCTATGGAGAATTCTACCCCCACAGTGCTCTGACGCGCGTCGTGCAGGAACACACACACACACACACACACACACACACACACACACACACACACACAGAGCTCTTTAGGTTTTCTGTTCTACGATTTCATAATAAAATATAATAAAATACACTCTCCAGTGCTCATTTTCTAAAGTAATAGGCCTACAATTCACATTATGAATACAGAAGTGCCAAAGCAGCCTATCTCTTATAGGGATCAATAGATTTATTTAAACAAAATCTATCAAATTAAACGTAGGTGGATCAATATGTTCGATAAGACCAGCGATAAAGAGCCCGAAAGAGAGATTAAAAGCTATCTGATCACGTCGCATGCGAGAAAAAGACGCAGGAGATTTGAGAAAACAGTCCCTTATTTTGCTAAATGCAATTACCTCTGCCTCTAATTCCTCCCTCACAACACAACAGGCGTTAACACAAAGACAAAAGCAAACCTTGATCCACATCTGATAGTCTTAATATTGATTGGAAACGTGTAACCTACCTCCGCGGTGGAGCTCAGTGACGGGGCAAAGCGGGTTTGTTTACACCATCTCTCTCCGGGTGGGCATCACATCCACACGCCCTGCACGGATGCTTGTGCAGGCGAGGCGCTGTGTTCTGCTCTCACACCTCTCTCTCCTCTCCTGCCACCCTGCTCTGTCTCTCTGCCGCTGCTATCCCGAGCCCAAACGCGTGGAGGGAGCCGTGTGGCACCTCAGAGGCAGGACTGGGTGGGTTACATACCAGCTCTGATGCCAGGCCCATATGGCTGGCACGTCATTGGCAAGAGCCATCACATGAGAGCCGGTGATTGACATGCGGCCGCATTCACAGAGACTGGCTTCCCCCTGGGGGAGAGGGACTCGCCATCTGTCACTGAGCTGAAAGAGAAAATGGAATAAGGAGTGAATGGCACAGAAAAACGCACTGGATTCAAACAGCTTCTGTTAGCCTCCATCTTTGGGAAAAACGGGGTTAATCTCATATAGAAGGTTTAGGAAAACAATCCCCTTACGAGAAATAATTAAAACAATCCTATAATGATCAATTTTAGAATGATATCATTCAAATGTTATTGGATTGTTATAGGATTACTGATAGGGTAATGATTTTGTTGGATAAAGAAAAGCTGATGAATAAACCTATAAATAATCCACATAAACCCTATGCGGAAATGTATTGAATACTTTAATGATACAATTAGAAGAAAGGCCCCACATAGGCCAATAGGAACAATGTAATCCCTGTAAAAATGTTATAATGCAAAGCCGAGTTTCCAACGGGAAACTGATAAGACAGAAAACACTACTGCCTTCACACAAAGGCCTGGGATAAATAAGGGACCCGCCATAAAGATCAGAGTCAGGGTGCAATTGCCTAAACGAGTCAATTGAACTGAGCCAAGCTGAGCGTCTTGGTTTGGGTTGCCAGGCTTGGCACAGGTGCCGGTGGGCGGGCTGGTGCCAAAGGTGGCGGAGGCACAGATTGCAGAGAGGGGCCAGAAGATGGGGCAGGACAAGAGAGAGAGAGAGAGAGGGAGAGAGAAAATAAGAATGAAAAAATAGAACTGGTAATCTTATCATCACCATAATGGTGGTGGAGTACAGTGAGTTTATTGGCTCTCTTTTTCCATTTTCAGTGAAACAACCAACATGTTTGAATGGATCAAAGTGTTTCTGGTTGTCCTGATGAAGACTTACTGTACAGCCAGGTTCACACCCCAACATGGTGCCCCTGTGTTCTCATCCTGAGGGACACAAATGTAAAGTACTGCTGTTTTAGTAAAAAAAAGTCCATTATTATTTTTAAATCTAGACATTCTGTTTACATAAAGATTGCTCTTTAGTCTTTTTTTCCATTCTGTAATGACATCTATTTCCAGAGAGGCATGTCCTTTTTTCTAAGTAACAATAAAAAGACAAAAAAGTTCGCATTACCTCAAAAATTATACACATCAAATTGACATTTGGAGCTGAAGATGCGTATCTGTTTCCCAGTAAATTATGATTTTGTTCTATAATTTTGAGGTGTTCTTTCATTATGTTGTATGTTACAAACCATCATGCAATCTTTCAGTTGAAAAAGAGATTTAACCGGTAAAACCTAGATGAGAGTCTGTTTTTTGTTGTTGTTTTATTCAGACTGGCATTGAGTGATTTAATTTAAAGAGGGAAATGTGGAGGTTAGGTGGAAATTTGAGGTTAAAAACAAGTGTGAAACGTAAAATTTAAGTCATAACTGCTTGGTATGAGCAGTTATGACTTTTAAGTAACCTTAAAATAATGCTGGTCTCTACACATTATCAGTCAATTGTATGGTTGAGTTCACACAGGAGAAGAGGTTCTCAGTCTATGTGCTTTATCAAGCTACATGTGGGTGACATCTACTGGTAGTAAAAAGCTAGTGCATGTCAGGGGAGAAATGGCTGAAAGTGATGTCATTTCTTTTGCTCAATAGTAAACAGGATATGGACTGAGGACTTTATTGTAATGTCATAGACGTTGTTTTGCTAAAGACTTTCTAGTCATGAGTGTGTGACAACAATGTGTAAATATGTCCATCTTCTAAAGATGTTTTGAACTTAATGTCTGTATCTATTGTAAGGATTTATATTCTGAGACCTTTAAAGAATATTATGATGTTGTCTGTCTCACTCAAATGCAGCATTTTATTCCAGCTTGTTTAATTCAGTGCCAAAGATTTTTTTTTTCTGATTGGTTTAAACGACCTGAGTGGTTCATACTTTCATTCAGGATCAAATGTATTATTTGAAAAATAATTGTTAATTACATATTATCCTCCAGAATATTCAGATTTTCTCATCCAGTGAATATTTTGATCATGAACGTTTGCAGAGTTCATATAGATACCAGTCTTTTCACTGTTTTGTTTAGACAAATACACTTTAATACAGCAGTTAGTCATAAGGGACTCTTGCAAGTAGGTTGGCGCCACTTAGTGGTGGCATGAAAAAAGACACTGTGGCAAACAGTAATGCTCACCACATTATTGATAGTAACTGATGAATTACACTTTATCTTTGGTGGTCATAACACTATAATCTATTTTATTATTATTTCTCTGCAGCTCTGAGCATTTTATCTGAGTGATTGGTTGTAACATGGGATGTTGTGTATTTACAGATATGCAAACCTCTTCTCTCTTGGAAAGTATTTCTTCTGTTTTAAACGTTCGATGACACAAACAAATGCTCAGCAACAGTCCTTTTCAAGGACAACACTTGAACTGAATGTGAACTGAGCCACAGATGGGCTGATTTTACATTTCCAAGGTGGAAGTTGTACTTTTCATCCGAAGACCTCCCACAGCAGGTCTGAGTTTGCTGTCAGCAGCAACTTTCCCCGGAGCTGGCGGAGATCCAGAGCCTCTCTCAAGTTCACGTCAGTACAGGGTGAACCTGTGGGAACGGGGATCAAACGTGGGACGTCCCTGGTCTCAGGACGGTCTGCTACTTCTCCAATCTAACTGCATGAGAGCTGAGAAGAAGTATTTTGCAAGCCACCGGGGAAAATCAACAATTACACATTTTGCTAGTCTGATAGCAAAAATGTGTGAAACACTCAGTGAGCAAAAATGATACCTACAAATAAAAGCTTCCTTCTCTCTCCTCACACACAGACTTCTTGCCTGTTGTACTCTTCCTTTCTTGTCTTCATCCTTGTGTCTCCTCTTCTTCTTCTTCTCTCCCTCCTCTACACTATGGAACAGTTTTTTGTGTTTACATATGGCCAGAACCCTCCATCATATTGCCTGCTGATGTATTGAAATTAAATGAAAGCAGATGTTTCTTTCTTTGTCTCTTTCTGTTACACATTTGCAAATGAATTTGTACTTTCTTACCCCAAATGTCTCTCCTGGAACTTACTCTTAAGCACACCGACACATGCACACACACTACGCTTACTGACTGCCAACACTCAACATTGTGAAGAGAAACTGTTGCCATAGCAATGCATTTCCCAACTGACTACCTCTTATGTATTTACAGTACATATGATATAGGCTAGGTAGCCATCGGTGAAAGAGCAGTCAGATTTCTGACTCTATGCTGAGAAACATTTCATGATGACCTGGTGATAAAGGTGGATATAGATGTTCATTCAACATTTGAAATCAACCAGAGGAGTGAGAGGTCCAGTTGATTACACCCATCTTTCAGCTCCTCATCACAAAATGAGAATGCAAATGAACACATGTGCATATACAGTACCTTACAATTGCAAAGTATACTGTGGTCCACTGACAGAAAGGACATCTGGTCTTTCTTAGATGCTGCACAGGAAATACTGTCTTAGTTTTAACCTTCAGCTCAGATGCAGTTCAAAAAGAACCATAAAAAGAACAGCAGAAATGATGTTTCTTGATATTTCTTCTAAAATAAGATCAGATAAGATGAGATAAAACTTTATTTATTTTGAGAGGAACTGTCATGCAGCAGTTGCAGTACAAAGTAGAAAAGAGTTCAACTATAAAGAGTGCAAATATAAAATATCAATAAAGGTACAAGTATCAATAAACAGATATCCAAAACCCACAAAATCCCAATTATACACAAAGCCGAAAATATAATCAAGGTTAACAGTAGGATCATAAGTTGCTCATATCTCAAGCTGCTTCTTGGTGAGTTGCATATGAGAAGTGGAATATAGCTACAGTATGTATGTACAGTATCCAATCTCAGGTACAGATAAAATGTTCAGTGATTATGTCCATGATATTGCTTGTAATGTTCCATTATTGCACATTATGTCCCATAAGTCAGAAAGTGGTAAAGATTAATGTCTTTTAATTCTTTTTTTAATAACTGAATAAAGTAATAAATTAGGAGCTATTATTTTTATGATACTTGGTTACACTTAATTCAGTTTGACTCAACAGTGACTTCAGTTGTTCTGTATTTACTTTTATATAGTATTATTTTAAGTTGATCTTTTTATTTTGAGACAGACCCTTGTGGAGGTTGCACTTTTTAAAAAATGCATTCTCCCTACAATAAATTGTCATTATTAATATCTTCATAATTCAAAGAATAGCTTTTGAACTCGTGTGACATTGAAGGCATCTCGACAGTTGGAGAAATATCCAGCCCTCATTTCAAGGGAAATTGCTTTCTGGGCCACTTTTGAATTCCAGTTGCATAAAAATTTCCGACGGCAACTGAAAGCATCATAAAGCTTCAGCACGTTTTTCCCCCACCTTCACTCCTCTCCTTTCCTCATCACACAGCACAGGTCCGTGTAGACACAGTGGGAGCGAGAGACATAAACGGACGGGGCGTGAGAGAGGAGGAAGCAGGCAAAGCTGTCAAACGCAACTCAAGAGTCCAAAGAGACCAGAGGACTGGCGGGACAGAGGGATGCCGTTGGTCACTA
Source organism: Macquaria ambigua (assembly GCA_008360985.2). Taxonomy (NCBI): domain Eukaryota; kingdom Metazoa; phylum Chordata; class Actinopteri; order Centrarchiformes; family Percichthyidae; genus Macquaria; species Macquaria ambigua. The sequence goes on from VMKM01000745.1 coordinate 216,885, forward strand.
AGAGCTAAATTATTTTAAACATATACTCTCTTATATTGCAGAGTCATACAGCTTACACAGGCAGTTGAATCGGACTTTTACTCGGACATCTGTGCGCTTGGAGGTGACAGGCTGGATGCCATGAACCCGCTGCTGCCCGCAGAGACGGAGGTGATGGAGCGAGAGGCGGACAAGGATGCGAGGAGGAAGATCCAGTTCTCCGTGCCTTCCTCCGTGCCCACCCAGCTGGACCCACGACAGGTGGAGATGGTGAGAGCGTGGGGAGTGCAGTGTGTGTAGCCTACGTGGATGATGATAGTGGTGGTGGTGTGTGGAAGAATGAGGTCAAACTTGGGTCATGTACCAAACCTGTTTCAGGATAAGGAGTGCTCTGTGTCCTTTTATATTTAATCACAAAAACACTACTTTTAGACTGTGAGGTTCAAGTGCACATTGCCAGCTTTATTTTAATTTTAAAGACGTTTTCAGTCTGTAAATGGAGTGGGATCACTATGGTTTACCTGGCAAAACTGGTAAAAGTAATGATACAAATCTTAAACATGCTTTCTTCCAACTTTCATCCTGACTTTTAAGTACACACAAAGTGAGTGTTGCCCTCTTCTGTGGCATCTGAAACATCAGTCCTTGCCACTGAGGTTGACAGACAGTTACATAAGCAGTCTAGCAGACTTAGCAGAACTGTATTTTGACGTTGGGTATGTCTGTGTGGGCAGCAGGGTATTGGGCAGCGCTGGGATTAAGCTGAGCTGTGCAGCCTCGGTTTTTTGGAGCCTTTAAAAGTGATGAGGCATCTCTGCCCTTCAAAAGGAGTGCAGGAGGAGGAGGAGGAGGAAGAGGAGGAGGAGGAAGTGAGGGATGAAGCACTGTTAGTAATATTAAAAATGAGATTATGTGCCTGAGTAATGATGCGTGAAACAAAATATAGAAGGTCACATTGTTAGTCATATGTTAGAAGGAGGTGGCGAGTGCATTATGTAAAATAAATAAAGCATAAGTTATCTGCAGGTTATGCTGAACCATTCCAAAGCAAATGCAGGTGAAACATGCTGAGCTGGTAGTATAGACATTATGTTAGTGAAATAGTGCAGTGTGAACAGTAATAATGTTGGCCTGTGCAGTATGGATGCAGACCAGCATTTAGTCTGGCAACGGCAGCTCATAAAGGTCATCAAGGTAACACTGAGATAACTTTTGGATGCAATTCCTCCAGCAAATGATGCTTTATCAATTTCTTCCGCTTTTAAGACAAAAGATGTTCATGTCTTTATGACAGGCTGCTCCCTAGAGGGACATCTCGTTGGAGACCAGGTGCAATGTCCAGAGTCCTCATTTCTTCCCAGCAGAAGATTTAGAGATTTCATGGCGCATCTGCTTGGACAGCTTGTTTCAGCCTGGAATGTAAAAATAAACTAATAAATCAATAATATCTAGGCACTCAAATATTTCTCACACATCTGTTGTTTACAGCTTGCAGTCTCTGAGGCTTTGCACTTCTTTCTTTACCCCGTCATTCCTTCATTTGCTTTTTTAAGCAACCGCATGTGTCTGATTTCATGAAAACCTCAGCATATTCCTTCTTAAAAACTTCTGAAAAACTATCCAGGAAAGGTTAACATCACTACTGCTGCTCATTACCTCCATAGTCTTCAATTATTAACACCCTCTCCTACATAAATTCCAACCTGTAAATGCTCATTGACAGCATCATGTGAGCTGAGTCAGTTTTCCCTATAAGACGCTCTGGCAGTTTGCCTGCTCAGGGTCAAGTAAGATTACTGCAAATCTTCCACCATGGATCTAATGGGAATCAAAGCAGCTGCATTCCCTGGTAAAACACGCAAAAGGTTACAAGGCTCTTACATCATAAGACGTCTTAGGATACGTCTTGTTATAGCCACCTAAGCGACCCTAACTCTGGTGTTGCAATGTACGGGAGACAGGATCCTTATAGGATCGCCTGTTGCTGAAATAGTGGAGAAAAATCAGCTGACGATTTGAGGAATTTCTTCAATGCACAACAAACCAACAATCCAGCTGAGGGGATAAACAGTCATTCAGCTGCAAAATAAGTTTTATAATCCATAATTTAGGCAGTCTTCATGAGAATCTCCCCTTTTTCTTCCTCTTTCTTAATTTCCAACTCACCATTGCAGTGCAGGCTGCTGCTCTGGTAATTAGAAAAACTGCCTGATGGTCATGTCATGTGGGATGAGGCTCAACTGTGCTTGAGACATGTGTGAATGCTGCAAACCACTGCCCTCCTGGATAAGTGCCCCCAGCATGTTGCAGTGGCTTCTGGGAAATGGTTCCTATTCAAAGGACTTTGACAGAAGCTGACAGTGGTGGAGGAAGTATTCAGGCCCTTTACTTAAGTACAAGTACTAATACCATACTGTAAAAATACTCAAGTAAAAGTCCTGCATTGAAAGTATTACTCATGCATTAACTGAAAGCAGTATTTTATTGTTGTAGTTGGTTGAGGGGGAGCTAATATCTAACTATTTTGTATAAGACTGCAACTAATGATTATTTTCCCAATTATTCGATTGTTTGTTTGGTTTGTAAAAATTGTAAAAATTGTGAAAATAGTGAGAAATGCCGTTACAATTACCCAGAGCCCAAAGTGACACCTTCACAATGCTTGTTTTGTCCAACCAATAGTACAAATTATTAAAAATAAATTTAAATGATTTAAAGGAAAAGCAGCAAATCCTCACATTTGAGAAGCTGGAACCATGAAATGTTTTTGTATAAAAAATTACTTTTATTATGAAAATAGTTGCCAATTCATTTTCTGTCAATCTGTTAATCAATTCAGCTGTACTTGTATATACTGTTGGGACTTTTAATTTATAACAAAACATCATATTTTATAAGCTCTTTGTATGTTTTGTGTGCAAAAATCTTAATTTGCAAAGTAACTAGGAACTAAAGCTTACCTCACCTGTAATCTACCAGCGTCCTGCTTAGATTCTGAGGAACTGGTTTGTCCTTTTGTTGCCCTTGTGAAAGGCTGACCCTGCTGCCCATTCCCACTGAGAGTGACTGAAACCTGTGTGAGTTTCAGCCAACAGAAGGCTTTAAGGGGTGTACGTGAGGGTCAGCCAAGTTCTTGTGTACAACATTTCCAAAACACAGCCATAACATTAGCGTTGAAATGGCAAGCAGTAGCACGGAAAAAGAGGGCGGTAGAGAGATAAGTGGAAAGAGTGGGAGAGACTGAATAAAACAAAAGAGAAAGATAACTGACAGAAGGCATGTAAGAAAAGGGAAGAGGACAAAATCATCAGCCAAGGAGATGACTGATTAAAACCAAAGAGATTAGCTGTGGAGGACTGAGGCCTGAATCAAGGGCAAGGACAGCTAATGCTAAGAACAAAATTTCACTGCAGCAGCCAAGAGCACTGAACTCCAGTAGGGTCTTATTCAACAAACCCAGCATACTCCTTTCTGCTCCTGTTACCACATTATTCCCATATACAAAGTGGGGTAAACTGGTTTGATGAAACTGGATACAGTGACCGGCTGACAATGTCTGGGCAGCAGGTGCCAGGAAAAAACCACATTTGCTTGCCATTGAGGAAGACACAGTAACTCCAGTTGAATGTAGAGGCATTGCAATGGGAAGTTTCTAGTTTCAAGTGCGTATGTGTACAGTATGTGCGTGTGTGTGTGTGCGGGACACTCCCTCCCGCCCATCCCTACAATGAATGTTGAGGCAATTGCTGCAACAAGATTGTATTTCCAGTCAAGTTGCCTGGTTGATAAGGGTTAAAATCAGACGTGATGTTCTTTAATCAACTCTCATCTATTCTTAGAAATCCAACAAAAGGTCAAAATGGCAATGATGGGTTTCATTTATCTTTTCTTGAACATCAAATCAAGCTCTACGCAGGATTACTCACAGAATAAATTGAAAGCACTGTATGAAACACAGCAAAGGGATTTATGCATTCACTGGATGGTCTTAATTGTTAAGTGGATAGGTTATTTGAAGGTCATTTGTTCTTTAGGACACTGTGCCCACCCAGTGCTCTCGTTGTGTATTATAAACATCCAGATTAATGCATTGAAGTTGAATGTTAGGTAACCATGAAGGTCATCCTACTTACCAAAAATGAGGTGGGGGATTAATGATTTACTATGTAAGCACTATACTGGATCCCTGTGCTGCTTAAATTCCTCTTTCTTGCAGTTTCTGTGGCAGTATGGTTATAGTTGCTTTATTTCTAATTTCTATGCATAGTTCTGGGGAACAGGGAATGAAAACTGCAGAAAATCAAAGCAGAAAAATGTATAAACACATCAGACATGCACAGTTGGTGAAGAGTGTTTGGTCCAGCTGTCCTCGCTCTCACTGGCCACAGCATGGTGTTGTATGACTGGTTGCACCAAAATGAATTACTTGATATGCCCTAGCTTCACATCAAGTTTAACTATCAGATATTCTTTGTTATACAGCCTCTAACAACACAATGATGGTGTGTAAAACCTTGAGCGATATTCAGTGAATGCACAGATACTCTTTGTGCACCTAATAATACAAAGCATTAGGTCTGTTTCTAAAGTTGTCTTTTTAAGATATAGAAATAGGCTTGTGCAAAATGCAATGTTTTTAGTGACTTTCAGTGGTGTTTAAATTGGTTTTCGATTTCAGGTGAAAGACAGTCAGTTATTTGACCTTTCTGGCCACTGAAACAGACATGTTAATACATGTTCTTGTGCAGAGTAGAGGCCACTTGTCATTGAGAAACTCAAATACCTAAATTAAATGTTAATAAATGTTTCTGTGATCACTCAACTTGTAAAAACAGCCTAAATTACTGTCACAGCCATATTTTTTTTCCCAAAGTCATTCTCATTCAGCCTTTGTGTGCTGTCATCCCAAACAAAACTGAATCACAGAAACATCATTGAGCCAGTAAAAATAATTGTCTAACAAATCAGGATGACTGGTTCAATAAATGTCTAATAGAGAATGAAAACAAAACTAACTCTAGAGCTATTGGCAACAATGATAAATCAAAAATCAAAACAAATCCCCGAAAGTGACTAATTTCTACAATCCAGTAGGTTACATACTGCTCACATACACTTTGCAATGAGATACAGTTATATCCTCCCATTTAGCTCATTCAAGAAGACAAGAATTTCTTTACAAAACCAGGGAAATGACTCTACTACCAGCTACTGCAGCTGCGCACGCTGAGAAATGTGAAACTAATCAGTTACAAATCAAACCAGGCTTCCAGTGCAGCCACGCTGAGCTACCACAGGCATTTACAGGCATTTCAGACGCGCACAACAAGGACCTGGTGAAAATACTATGTTCCCTGTAGGTGCTTGACCTTCTAGCAACCGTGTTAACAAAACACTCAGAAAAGGTCACTGTGTGTCTGAAAAGGCTCTCAGACAGGTGCTTAACCTGTGGTTTGGTCCTTTGACTACACAGGCTTTTTTTCCTGAGAGATGTGTGTGTGTGTGTGTGTGTGTGTGTGTGTGTGTGTGTGTCTGTCAATGTGTGTGAAACCGCTCATGTTTGTTAGGTTACGGCATTTAAACGTTCATGTTGACACATTTTCAGCCTCTAATTGGATGCCGTGTAATTCATATTTAAATGTGTTCCCCCGACAATGGCAGCATATTTAATTTTAGTGTCTGAGTGATGAATATGTATGAATCCAGCACGCAGAGTGAAGCAGAAGCAGTAAGAGTTACTCCAGAGTGGAAGCTGCCCACACATGCCATGCCTACACTCTCAGCTGTGATTGGCTTGGCAGCCACTAGTATCTCACAACAAAATAGAGAGAGTGATGAATCTATTGTGTATTTCATAACACTTCAAGACAGACTTATTGTTAGCCAGAAGAAGGTGTTTTATTGTTGTTTATTATTTTACTATGAATAATCAAAGGTTGGTGCAGCTTGGACATTAATCATAAAAATAGGTGAAAATAACATTTTCAGAAAAACACTGAAGTATTGGCAACAAAATGTACTGAAAGGATCAAAAGTAAAAGCACTAAGTATGCAGAATGGCCCCCATAGTGTTATATTATTTGAGCATTATTATTGATGCTTTACAATATAAGGACTTTAGTGTTGGAGTTGGTCAGGGTAGAGTTAATTTTAACTACTTTATATACCTTTGTGTTTAATCACTAACAACGCATTATATTCTATAAACTGACTGGAGTGGAGTAGAAGTAGCATAAAATGAAAATACTCAAATAAAGTTCAAATACCTCAAAATGTGTTTAGGTGCAATTAAAAAAAAATTCAGATTGAATAGCTGCATCAATTCTTTCTATATCCCATATTAATGTAAAATTGTGTTATGTAACAGTCTTTTCCTATCAGACTGAAACTGGCTTGAGATTTTAAAGTTATATTTCAGCACATTTCATATCAGTTGCATAACTTGGTTTCTATGACTCACTCTGCTCCACACATAGAATACATGAAGATGAGGAATCAGCAGGAATGCAGATGTAGAATATCCGTTCTTGATCCCACAGTTTGTGACCTGAGAGGAGATGTCAGGTTGTATCCAACAAGTGCACTAGTAAAATACATAAGTAGCAACAATAGCTGCAATAACAGCAGGAGATCATTTTATAATACATCTATGACCTCTGCTTTATGTTCATTTTACTGAAATAGTAACTGAAAGATTGCAAGATTTGTTAGACAAAAAAATATCATGAAGTGGTGTTGAAAGGCGTAAAACCTAAGAAACAGAACACCAATATTTAAACCAGCCACCACCCAGCACCAATCAGACAAGACAAGATGACTATTATTTGGCAGTATGATGTTTTGAGATTGTTCAAGTGGGTTTAAGTAGAAGTCGACATGCATCTGATAGTAAAATAACACATTGGACTGATGAATTGAAAACCCTAAATGATTACGACAAAGCGATGGGAACATGCAGTAAAATAGTAAGCAAATATAAATAATCCAGCCGCCATCTATGACAAGATATAATCCTCATTCAGGAACAATCTGGACACAACAATCTTTTGAATGTTGTTATGTAATGATATGCATTTTCTCATTGCATTGTTGTCACAGAAAGGAAATCCTTTGCAAATATAAGAACCAGAAGGTTGAATAAAAAACTGTTGATATCAATCACACCTTGTGTCTTGTTTTTATGGATGGGGCTGTTTTGTCATGGTTTTGCACAGCACACACATACGCAAATATACACAAATTCACACACACACAGCATGGTTTGATACAAGCTAAGACTTTTTCCTCTTTCTCTCTTTGCTAAGATTCGACGTCGGAGGCCGACACCAGCCACACTCTTCAGATTGACAGATCCACCGTCACCAGAGGAAGACATTGGCCCTCACCAGGTAGATCACTGTCAGTAGTCTCAGTACACCAGAACACAATGCAATGACAAGTCTGTGTTGAGTAAGGGGTGTGAGTTTCATGTTTTCTTGATTGTTAAACCCTCACTTTGCCATCAAGCTCTATAAGTACACAAAGTCAATGCAGAACTGTCAGGCTTGTTCTTTGGGGGTTGTAAAAAGGCATTCTGGGAAATGTTGCAAATTTGAATTGGAGACAGGAGTGTATTTGGTGGGATGATAGGGAGTGGGCGCACACACACAAAAAAAATCCTGTCACAGCCAATTCTGTATCTCTCTCGTGTGTGTGTGTGTGTGTACACAAGAAAATAAGACTCAAATGCAGACAAACACACACACACACAAGACAAGCAGGTTGGAGCAGGATGAAGAGAAATTATCTTTTCTTGTCTATTATAAGACAATGGTCAGGAACAGGCTTTAAAGTTGGCAACAGGGTGGCAGTCTGAACAAATCCAAGAAGAGGGCACAAAAGGTGAGCAGGTCAGAAACAAGCAACAGGTCAAAATACTGGAACAAGTACAGGTGGCTGGATGCAAAAGCTACAAACAACATGACAAACTGGCAAAGGGAAAGGCCCGGTGAGCTGGTTATATACACTGAAGCATTGATTAGATCATGAGAGGCAGGTGTGTCGGCAGGTGGGGATGATTTAGCAATGTGAACAGGTGAGCAGGTGGATGTGGGAGTCAGGTAAAGATTGGGGGGAAAATTTGAGGGCATCTGGTGGACAGGTGGAGAATGGCAGGTCTGGAAAGTTCCTCAGAAAATCCATGGGCCTGCAGGAAGTGAAAAGCAGCTGGAGACAGGGACAGAGGGACAGACTGAGCAAAATGAAAGCAACTGAGGCAGCCGCTGTGACAGAATCTCACTACCATAAATGACTAATGTTTATTGTGCAATAAGCTGCTAGTTGCATTAGAGAGTGCAAGTAAAATAGACAAAATGCTAAAATAAACAGCTTTTTTACTTTTAGGATAAATGTACCTTTACCCCTCTTTTCTTTGACTCTGGTTAACAAGACTCCAAATCCTAATTTTTCCTCTTTCCTCTTTCCTCTTGTATCTTATTCATCTTGAAGGAATGTCTCATCTTTGCTGCCTTTCTATTATAACGCTAACAATTAAAAAATAACAAAATTGACTATTTCATAATTTATCTGAGGCTACAACACTGTGGAGACAAACTCCACTGATATAACACTAAAGTATATACTGTACATACAGTATATCCATCATCTGTAAATCATGATTTATATGTTTTACTTCTGCAGTGGGTTCTGGGGGAAAATGGAGCCTTGAAAGCCAAACTGGTTCACACTTCAACCTACCAGCCACCCTCACTTAAAGGTAATCGCACTGTCTTTAATGTGTTTGCGTGTGTTTCACATACAGTGTATGTTTTCATTTACATAACAAATGACACAAAATGAAGGAATTTGAGAGACTTAATTCTGCTGTGGCAACTGCCATGTGGTCTATATCTGTTTGGAATACGTGCGTATCCAAAAAACACAGTGAGAGGTGTGTGTGTGTGTGTGTGTGAATGTGTGTGTTATGTGAGATTAGGAGCAGAGACAGCTGTGAGTCTGCTCTGGATCATCCTGGATTATAGGATGGGCACACAGCTGCAACATGGTCTCACACACATACACCCAGAGTCACACAAATATAAACACACACAAAAACACGACTATTTTATTTTATATGAATATGTATATATTATTATTCATCGTCTGTTTTGTGAGACTTGTGGATTGCAATCATTACCGTTGTTGCTAAAAATGTCTACATTGTTTTACTGAAAATATATTGGTGTGATAAATTGAATTTTAACATCATCATCATTACAACATGCCTATACATTTTTTAAATAAACACCATCTATACCGGATATTTTCTCCCAACATATTATCAAAGCCTAAATGAAAAAAATACTTAAATGCTTAAACATGTGACCATAAAATCCTCCAGTTTCTTGATATGATACGTTTTTCAATGGGGGATCCCAAATCTTAATAAACAGTAGTAAAACACAATTGCTCTATATGGTAAGAAGTGTAGCCCAAATTAAAAATGACCTGTCTTACTCTATCCATATGTCTTTGTCTTATTGCACAAAGGGAGGGTTGATTTATTTTCATTAAAAGGGATTATTATTATTGCACACAATTCATCTTCATGGTACTTTAGCTCACCATATTATATTTAATATATAAGAAAGCTAGTGGCAGAGATAATAACTAATTATGTGGTTTCAGAGTCACAGTTACTTTAACAACAGGCAGCTGTCAGGGCTTAACACCACTCTTTTTATATTATTTTTATTAAACTACTGGCTCAGTACATTAGAGCTCATCCTTTAGTTACAGGTATAACAATGGTAACTATGAAGATCACTCTATATGCAGATGACATTGTCCTGTTTTTTTAAGAACTTATCAGAGTCCTTTCTTGCACCTACTATGAGATCTTTATGAAACATTTTCTGGTTACAAAGTCAACTATGCAAAATGTTCTTTATCTTCAGTCAGTCTGAAAGAGTGATGCTGGTTGCGGTAAAAGTTGAAACGGGCTTGAAGTTGAGTTTCAGCTCATTGTTTAGCTGTCCGGCCCATAACTTCACTGTTCTGGTTCACTCTCACTGCTCTCATAGCATCACTTTTGGATGCAGCAGGCAGCTGTTTTCAGCAAAAAAGCTCTAAAAAACCCACTGTACACTACCTGCTCAGCACTAAAAGGCAGACAGACAATGTGAGCGACTACCTGGTCAACATAGTGGAGCATTTAGAAGCTTAAGAGCCAGATATTTCCCTTAGGGGTTGGTTGAGACCAAAACCGAGTTAAAACAACAGTGAATATTGGACTTACATTCATCAGGTGGCCAGAAACACCACTCCAAATGAATGATAATGTTGCTCCGTAACTGCTGGATGTGTAAATAAGCAACTGTTTGCTATGCTATGCTAGGTTCACCATATCAACTTCAAAGGTGATGATATGTCAATGTTATGTTCACAATTTGTTTTCATTGCCCCCAAGTGGCCAAAAAATCAATTATTGAAGATAATAAAATAACAAAAACATAAATACTCTCTTCCATCCACCCATCCATTCATCTATGCATCGTCTGTCCATTAAAGGGGTTATCTGATCTTTATTTGTAAAATTGACACAGTGCTCCTTTATTCTATATCCTGATTTGTGTTTTCAGCTGTCCAGAGGATGGCCCAGGCCCACCTGTCCTCCCTAGACATGTCTTCTGTGGGCAAAGAGGAGCCCTCTTCTGGGGAGGAAGAGGAGGAACGTGAGAAGAAGAGCCAGCAGACAATCACAGCTACAGGTGGGTCGGACTGGACGGTCTTTCACATCTTATACTGGCATTTGTACCACACATAGACATTGCTGACACTTTCAAAATCCCTTTCTTGTCAGATCTAACGGGAGAAAGCAAACCACTCACCGATCAGTGTGCGCTGCCGGACAGTTTGACAGGAAGTGCTGATCTCAGCCGTCACCACGGAGACGGAGAGGAGGCCAAAGAAAGAGAGGAAGTAAAAGGAGAATGACAAAAAGAAGAGGACTCCAATAGAGATGGAGAGTGTTAGTGAGGAACAGACTTGTATAGCGCATGTATGGGCCATGCGTGTGCGTGCAAAGGTGTATGTATGAGTGTATGTTATTTGGGTCTGTGAGTGTGTGTGTATGCATGCGGCAAAAGAGTTGAATGTGGAAAAGAGAGAGAGGAAAACAGACGGCCATTGAGAAAGGTCAGAATATTAATGAGCAGGTATGAGGAAAAGTTTAACCTGAAACTTGTGTAGGACATCACGTCTCAGTCAGCCAAGGAAGCCAGGGCGAAATTCCAATCAGCCAAGGACACTGCACAAGAAATATGAGAACTGCTAAGAACTGTGGCATTTTCTCAAGCAAATAAATGTGGGATGTTGTTTTTTTAGGTTCGTCAGGATCCAACAGAATTCTGAGACTTGCTCATTGGGTAGTTTTTCCAGAAAACTATATCCATGTGTGAAGAATCAGATCTTGAATCACCTTTACATCATGTACAGGGAGGGCATTGTGATACTGGTGCTCAAATCACACACATCTGAAGAACAATTAGAGAGCGCAGATGATTCACACAGCTCACAATAAGACTTCCAGTTGTTTCAAGAGGTAACAATATGTTTGCATCTAGCGCACCATCTTATGCATATTTTATAAACACGTAAGATTACATTTTATCTGTAGTGTGATGGTCAAAGTGAAAAAATGTTTGAGGGCCCTGGTGTTGTTGTTATTTTCTGGTATATCTCATACAGTTTGGCCAGAGATTGTGAATAAGGTCCTGGGGTTATTAGTAGTATATGATACACAGATATGAAACACTATACTGCATGATATACTACAGTATGACAAATATACAATAAAGTGTAAGAGGGTGCAGAGCCAATCCCAATAGGAATTTAGCGCAGAAACTGTAGGGCTGCTTCCAAAGTTAGAAAACAACTCTTTCAATTTGCTTTCCTCAACCTTGTAGACATTTGCGTGCAAGGTCAAGGAAATCAGAGGAGGATGGATTACAGACGATTTGAGTGCAGTCACAGCCACAGCAGACCAGATCAAATCATATCAGACTAATCCAACTAATCATGATAATGCAGCGCAGTTTTTCTGGTTTGATATTATAAACAGGCTTTTTGTAACATGGCGATTAGCAAGCATGATCTGTTTGGGATGGCAGAGATGATAGGTGGGAGCGGGAAGAGGTCCTATTTTTTCAAAAACAATATGATGAGCGTGAAGGTTCATTCTTGACCTTGTATGCAAATGATATTTTGTGTTGGTTGCTAATAAAACAGTTATAATGGGCTGTTGGTGTGTTGTGTGTGATTGTAAGACTGTATAATTAATCTGTAGGAATGTATAATGCTCCATACGTATTTCTTTTCCAAGAAAAGAAAGACAAAAGCCTTTATTTGGCATTTCAGTTACCACATGGAGACAACGTGTAATTTGGACATGTAACAAAGTATATGTGTTTGAATACAGCAAATGACAGTGAGTTTTATTAAATGAGGACCCTGAGCAAGTTTTTGCACTTTTATGATCTTTGTAGAAAGGCATTTTAAATAAACACATTTAATATCCTTTAAGATTAGTCAGAAAACCTACAAGAACCACTGTGATCCTACCTACAGTATAAACTGTTTTGCAGTAGTAAGCTAAATTAAATCTATCAACAAGGTCTGGGGAATAATTTAGATCTGTTTTGGGGTCCATGGCTGATACTTGAGGAGCAACTCAAGATGGCCAAGTACTGACGCCCAGTGTTCAATACTTCTAATTACACAATCATATTCTCAGATTTATTATCTACACCATAGACTGTATGATCTACACTGATAATCTAAAATAACATACAAATGGATACCATAGCAAATATTAAGATTAACCCATGGAATTGCAACGATATGCGATGTTGGATGATTTTTAAAGCATTTTTTTTTACATAGCTGTATTATCAAATATACACTGCTTGCACCCATCTCTGCCTCCATCAATTTCAACACTGACAATAAGTTTATATCAACATATTAATGAGATAAGAAAACACTGTGAAATAAGCTTTGTTTTAGCATTGCTTCTTTATTCACATTATCACAAATTACAAAACACAACAGGCAACTCATCAATCTCTTAACTGAATAACAGTTAATTGAAAAGAAGTATAGTTTATCGAAATATACTGTTTATAAACAGCTATGCTTATGACTTCATATGATATGGTAAAAACAAAAATTGAAGCATTACATTCTTGATGCTGTAGTTGCTGTGTTTGAACTGCAGGAGGCAATGTGTGATTACGTTTCTAACACTAAGAGCTCCTCTGGCAACAAAAGGGGAAGTTACGCACTTATTCACCCTCAGATTTCCTGAACCAATAAAATAAAGTGGAATGAAGTAAAATTTTCATTCACATGTTTGTGTCTTTTCTTCATCAATAATGCCATTCTTTCTGTGCTAAACTATACATTTACCTCGGCTTGATCTATAATATTTTCATCTGGATAGTTACTGCACTTTCTACTTTAATACCCTTTATCTATGCTCTTTGCCTTTTCTCCCACTTTGCCTTTTAATCCTTTCTTGCCTTTACAAAAAACACCCCAGTCACGTCATCGACCCCCACCCTCATGTCCTGAGGCAGTGTGTAAACCTCCAGCCTGATCAGGGTGTAGCCGCTCTCCCTCAAACTATCACAGACCTGGGCCTCATTCAGTGGGACCACAGGGATCTTTACCCCAGGCCCCCCAAAATAGTAACTCTCTCCCAGGGCTCCGATGAGTAGGAGGTGGCCACCAGGCCGCAGGAGCCTCCCAATGTGGCCAAGGGCCCTGGTGAAGGCAGCCAGGTCAGGGCTGACGCTCTCCAGACAGAAGCAGGACACAAGGCAGTCGGCCCCTGATGAAGGAAGGGCACCATGGGCCAGAGGCTGAGGGCGGTGCACGTCAATGGGGAGGATGTCTGTGATGACGTGACGTAGCTTTGCAGCTTTCTCTGTCCATGCTGAGGGCCTGGTAGAGACAATATCAATGAATCACAAAATTACATTAAAACAGCTATTGTAAATGCATAACAAAGCATTAATCTGCTCTAGTTCTGCAGCATTTGCAATATAATTCATACTGTGTGCTGACACAGATGCACACTGCATTGCATGGTAGTGATTTAGGTGTTAATTAGCTATGCTAAGGACATAGCTTTAGGGATAGCAATGGCGGTCTGTTGGTTAGCCGGTCTGCCACTTTGGTCCAGATTGAAATATCTCAGCAGCTACTGGATGAAATGCCATGACAATTTGTGCAGACATTCACAAAATTTGGTCCTCAGAGGACAAATCCTAATAACGTTTTTGACTTTTCTTCCAGTGCCACTGCAGTTCAAAACTTTCATTTATCTATTGAATATCTCTACATCTACTTGATGAATTGGTAAAAAATGACAGACACTCATGGTTCCCAAGTCATGTATCCCACTGACTTTGGTGGTCCCCTGACATTTTCTGTAGCGCCATCATCAGGTCAAACTTTCTATTTGCCCAATACTTTGGTTTATGACCAAATACTTGCAAAACTAATGACATCCTCATCAGCCTCAGCTGTACTTTTGTGTTAATGCAAATTAGCAAATGTAACTAAGATGGCGAACATGTGAACATTCTACTTGCTACACATTAAGATGACTGATTAATTATTAGGATTGTGAAACCAATTGTAAGGGGGAAAACTGTGTCACCACAAGGAAAGAGAATCCTTTTTTTCTCTAGGACATATTGTACATTACAAATATAAATAATTTCATGATGATGATACTAGTCTAACAACAATCATAATTCATTCATTCTCAAGTCTTCAGACAGAGTATAAAGGGATCTGGTCGTACCGTCGTCCCTCCAGCTTGCAGACATGCTGCAGGTACGGTGTCCAGTCCAGGCTGCAGCCTCCCTTGTCCTGGACCCAGTGCCTCAGCTCCTGCCTGTTGACCTCCAGGAAGTCTGTGAGGATCACCTTGCTGAAAACCTCACAGCCACTCAGCACCTGGTACAGGGTGGGAC
The DNA here is from genome assembly GCA_008360985.2 of Macquaria ambigua. Taxonomy (NCBI): domain Eukaryota; kingdom Metazoa; phylum Chordata; class Actinopteri; order Centrarchiformes; family Percichthyidae; genus Macquaria; species Macquaria ambigua. The sequence continues at coordinate 231,887 of VMKM01000745.1, forward strand.
CCGACCCTATGTCCACGAGCAGCTCACCGCTCACATCGCCTGGAAAGGTAGAGGAAAAAGAGAGAGGAGAAGGGAGGCTGAGAACAAGCTAATGGAGAGAGACCAGAATGCTTTGATTAATCTGCAGCTATTGAAATATTTCCACATTAGACACAATGATAGATCCAGAATATCAATTAAATGATTCTTGAGAAATGAGGGACTGAATCCTAACATCAGAAAAAAATGTTTGGTTTTAAGGACGAATGCTTGGAATTTAAAGAAAGATAAATTGCAAAGAGGAAAATGGGCCACAAAAATGTTTTTTAGATCTAGAAAATGTGAAAACTCATACATTTTCCTTAATTCTACTTTATCACCTTAATTCTTCAACAGTTTCCTCAAAGTTAAATGAAACATCAATGTTTGCCTACACCCTGTATCACATATCCTGGAATAGCTTGTTTAAGTATTCAAATCCAAATCACATTTTTGATAACATCAAATGCAAAATATATAGATTAATTTAACTTTAAATTAAAACTAATTTTATACAGTTCTCCCTTTAATTCAGCCTGACATATTTGGTATGTTTGGACACCTTGAGCTCTTTGGGTTTGAACTAGTGTTTGGACCCACTTCACATCTATGGGAATAAAGAAGTGATTCAGTATTTTAACTGACTGAATTAGGAGAAAGGGAAATATTGAGTTGAAGAGGCAGATGTGTTGTATGAGAGCTCAGAGAAAGAGTGAGAGAGAAGAACAGAGAAGAAACAAACATCCAGCATCTGGAACATTTGCTGCTTACAGAACTCAAAGTATCGATGTTAAATTAAACTAAACAGATATTATTATTTATTAGTAGTTGTGTATCAGGTCATATCTTTAAATCTATAGCTTTTTAGTGAGCATGGAGTGTTTTGGAATGAAGTTTATTTGCTCCATCACCCCGTCTCCTTACCTTCATTGAAAGCTCTATGCAGGCATGCCAGTTTCCACGGCACAATGCTGTCCTTCCTTTCAAAATCAGCCCGTGGTGGAGTGTAGTTATACTGTAGATACGCTGCAAGATCAAATCTCTGGTAGAAGGCTGCCATGGCCGCTACTCCATTATCTTTTCCCTTTTCTTCCATCCTTTTCTTTGTGACTTAGCTAACACCCCTGTTTAGTGGTCAGCCTTCAGGTGCACAGCTACCCCATGAACCGCCTTATATACCTGTGGATGCGGGTGTGTCTGTGTCATTATGTGTGTGTCTGTGCTTTGGGCTACTCATGGGCAGAGATAGCAATCCTGTTTTTGGGCTCGTGCTGCTGCCTGATAGCATTTGTTCTGTTCACGTTCCCTGCCCTGAGGCACTGATACCATCAGATCAGGGGGCTTCCTCCAACAGGAGACCCACTAATGGACTCCTCACATGGCTTTCAGGTCTTCCACCCAGCTCTCTGAGGCCCTCCATATCTCCACAATCATTCTACAGGGCTTTTTACACACAAACAGTAGACAAGGATTGTCTCAGGCAACCCTGTTTGGAAGGCACAAACAGGTCTATCTCTAAGACAAACAAGTTGCTGTGTCGGCCATTTTACTTTGGTGATGTTTGTATCGAGTGGCGGAGAGATGGGGAACGGTGTATGAAGTAGTAGCAAGTGAAAGGAAAAGTCTCCCATGTTGACAGGCGATATTAGATCACTGCGAAATCAGAGGTTGTCATAAGACGCAGAAAGAACCTGTTTATTATTATTTTGAGCAATACATTTCAAAATATGAATGTTTCACTAAGTCGATCACGTAGGAGCAAGATGATAGCCAAGAGGAAGAAGAAGTAATTATTTTTAGGTGTAAAAATATAGTATAGTATAAGTATAAAAAGGTTTGCATTTACAGAATATTTAAATCTTTAAAACTTTAAAAGATTTAAGGATTTAAATACTCTGTCCACGCAAAGAAGATTAAACCACAATATAACTGACTATCCTGACTATGACTGTCATTGATACTGATATTCTAGGTGATGGGATGACTGATCCCAATTTCAACTGTTGTCCTGCTTTTCCAAACTTGACCACCACAAAATGAGGAAGAGCTTATATCCAACTTGGTTAGTTTTCCAATATCACAAATACCTTTCTTGTGATGAAATAAACCAGTTTTAAAGGGCGTATTATTGACTTCAATCACAGAAGCTTCTGCTGTTTGTATACTGGTGATTTACATTTAAGATGCATGTCAAACTTGCAATCTATTTATTGCCACACATGACGTGTACTTTCAGTTTGAGCAGACTAAGAATGACTTAATCAACAAACGTATCTCCTCACATCGCTGTAGGTGCAGTATTATGGTTGCCTTGTGCCAGGGAAGGGGACAAATCTTATTTATTGCTCCACTGAAATGGGTTGCTTAATTTTGAAAACCACTAGCCACAGTGGCCAGCTGACAAAACAGTGAGCTTCATCCCCCGATTGAATTAATTTTTCATCTATTCCCAGCAGTATCCCAAAGCAGCAGCTGAACCAATGTGGAACATAGCCATGTAGTAATCAAACGTATTCTCCCCAGGAGTCTCTTAACACCTCGCTCATCCCTGGCAGCTGAACCACAATCCCGAATACACACATACACACATACTGACCCTCTTCAGACATCCAAAATATTACAGTGTCCAAGGCAGACAAGGTATTTGGGATGTGGAATTCTGCCAGGGGATGTAGTTAAAATTAGAATACTTGGACATTATAATGAGAGTCAGGCTGAGTAAAACGGGTCGAGAGTTTTCTTTTCCAGGAGAATGTTACTAAATTCCCTTTGGCATTACTTCTGAGTCTGCAAACATTCAGTGTTTATGGTTTTTGGACAGAAATGTGATCATAAAAGCTGGAAATGTTTCCCATTTGCAAATAAAGCTCCAGGAAGAATTAAAGCAGCTTACATTAAAAATGTAAGCATGTCATATATTTTTATATTTTAATATATTTAGAGTACATCAATCAACATTTGCAAGAAAGACTTAACTTCATTCATTTGTTTAGATTACAGAAAAGTGAATAAATTAGAATCCACGTCTTCATGGAAGATTTCTATTTTAACCTCTGTCTACTCTACAAGTGTTCACATTTCTAATAAACAGCAGCAGTAATATTTTTTGTCTTGTCTTGACACAAATGTAATGAAAACACAACTGTCATATGAAACTACAGCCTGAAAGGACCAACTTGCTCTTTGAGGACATTTATGCTTCTATTCAAATTTTTTCCACCATTTATACTTAAAATATTGTGCTTTTTTACACTTCAGCTTGCAGGTGTCTGAGCATTTTTGTGAACATTTGAGCCCTATGATTTTTCATGCAAATTCACTTCAGATTTCTGCATTTTCAGCAATGCTTTGTCATTTCTTCATCTTCGACTTGTACTGCATATTTTAATCTACAAAAAACATTCAGCTGTTAAAACTTGCTCTTTGAGGACATTTATGCTTCTATTCAAATATTTTCCACCATTTATACTTAAAATATTGTGCTTTTTTCAACAATTTCTTACAGTAAAAGCAACAATACTTCTACTTTCAGCAGTGTTTTGCTAATTCATTTCAACATTTCAGATCTCTGCATTTTCAACATTTCTGCATTTTCAGCAGTGTTTTGCAAATTCATTTCAGCTGTCAGCATTCACACGCATTTTTCTAGTTATTATTCTTATTCTACTTTCCGTACACTGCTTCTTCTCCTTCATACTTTGAGCTACAGAAACCATTCAACTATCACAATGTTCAGCTCTTTAAGGACATTTCAGCATATGTTCAGCTATGTTATACATTTAATACTTTTTAAAATATTAAGCTTTTTTCAAAATGATTTTACAATGTAAGTCAATGGAGAGTCCTCTTCAACCTGCTCTACTTTGAAATGCTACAGCTTCCACATACTTTCAGCTACAGACTCCATTTAAACGTTAAACTGTTCACAAAAAGTTAAACTATTAAGCCTTTATTCCACCTTTTGAAATCTTTTACAGTTTTTGATTTATCACAGTTTTAGTTTTGTGCTTTTTTTCAGCCCTTCTGAGAGTTTATAATGGGTGTGTATGTGGCGGAATGTTCAGCGCTAGAGTGGGTGACATCATCGCTAGAGTGAAGGAGAGCTGTAAAATCGTCTTTAAAAATTCTGCTTAAATTGCTCTTGTGTCCACAATTTTCACTCTTCACGCATAATTTTCACATCACCGTGTAGAGAAATCTGTCCTCGTTCCAAAAATCTATCTACTTAAGCCATAGCATTAACCGTTTTTAAATGACAGGCCTTGAAGCATGACAAACTTTCTCAACTGCCTCATTGACTGTAATGTTATTTTGGCTCCTCTCGAATCGAGCGACACAGAGATTTGAGGACTTTTGAAACTGTGATATCTACATTGTTTTTTAACTTTATCCACACAAATTATACATCTACTTGTTCAGCTATGCCTTCTGGTGCTCACAGTGAAGTCGTTTCACCGATACGACCTACGGTTATTTCATGATGATGACTTTTCTGAGTGAAAGTTTCACAGGTTTTTGTCCCTCTCTGCCTCAATGACTCAGCACTTTTAGGCTCCTGACAGTTAGAGACACAGATGATGCTGATTAGCTGTTCCTCTGTTCTGATTGGTGGATTGATGTTGAGCTACTTTTGGCAGTTGTGACCTCTGACCTTTTCAACTGTTTATGAATTCAAACTTATTTCTGTCACTACACACACAAACACAGACACATGCAGTAATACACTAACACACACACACACACACACACACACACACACAGTAACTTACACAATTGGCTATGTGAGCTTCATGAGAAGTCAATTCTCACCAACTGCTGCATAGACTCTCATATTAACAGAGTCCAGAAATTTCAGGAGGGAGGCAGAGACGGGGGCTTTTATTATCTGCTCCAGAGCTCACATTTTTTGACACTACACAAATACATTTCACACAGTGTGTGTTCAAAGCGGCTTTGTCTCTTCTGATATAAAAGTTTCACAGGTTTTTGTCCCTCTAAGCACTTTTAGGCCCTGACAGTTAGACACACACAGCTAATGCTGATTAGCTGTTCCTCTGTTCTGATTGGTGGATTGATGTTGAGCTACTTTTGGCAGTTGTGACCTCTGACCTTTTGAACTGTTTATAAATTCACACCTATTTCTGTCACTACACACACAAACACAATGTTAAAACTTGTTCTTTAAGGACATTTATGCTTCTGTTCAACTTTTCCAACTCCCAATTCTACCAGTTTTACACTTCAGCTTGCAGGTGTCTGAGCATTTTTGTGAACATTTGAGCCCTATGATTTTTCATGCAAATTCACTTCAGATTTCTGCATTTTCAGCAATGCTTTGTCATTTCTTCATCTTCGACTTGTACTGCATATTTTAATCTACAAAAAACATTCAGCTGTTAAAACTTGCTCTTTGAGGACATTTATGCTTCTATTCAAATTTTTTCCACCATTTATACTTAAAATATTGTGCTTTTTTCAACAATTTCTTACAGTAAAAGCAACAATACTTCTACTTTCAGCAGTGTTTTGCTAATTCATTTCAACATTTCAGATCTCTGCATTTTCAACATTTCTGCATTTTCAGCAGTGTTTTGCAAATTCATTTCAGCTGTCAGCATTCACACGCATTTTCTGCAGGAAATGCAATTTTTCTAGTTATTATTCTTATTCTACTTTCCGTACACTGCTTCTTCTCCTTCATACTTTGAGCTACAGAAACCATTCAACTATCACAATGTTCAGCTCTTTAAGGACATTTCAGCATATGTTCAGCTATGTTATACATTTAATACTTTTTAAAATATTAAGCTTTTTTCAAAATGATTTTACAATGTAAGTCAATGGAGAGTCCTGTTCAACCTGCTCTACTTTGAAATGCTACAGCTTCCACATACTTTCAGCTACAGACTCCATTTAAACGTTAAACTGTTCACAAAAAGTTAAACTATTAAGCCTTTATTCAACTTTTTGAAATCTTTTACAGTTTTTGATTTATCACAGTTTTAGTTTTGTGCTTTTTTTCAGCCCTTCTGAGAGTTTATAATGGGTGTGTATGTGGCGGAATGTTCAGAGCTAGAGTGGGTGACATCATCGCTAGAGTGAAGGAGAGCTGTAAAATCGTCTTAAAAAATTCTGCTTAAATTGCTCTCGTGTCCACAATTTTCACTCTTCACGCATAATTTTCACATCACTGTGTAGAGAAATCTGTCCTCGTTCCAAAAATCTATCTACTTAAGCCATAGCATTAACCGTTTTTAAATGACAGGCCTTGAAGCATGACAAACTTTCTCAACTGCCTCATTGACTGTAATGTTATTTTGGCTCCTCTCGAATCAAGCGACACAGAGATTTGAGGACTTTTGAAACTGTGATATCTACATTGTTTTTTAACTTTATCCACACAAATTATACATCTACTTGTTCAGCTATGCCTTCTGGTGCTCACAGTGAAGTCGTTTCACCGATACGACCTACGGTTATTTCATGATGATGACTTTTCTGAGTGAAAGTTTCACAGGTTTTTGTCCCTCTCTGCCTCAATGACTCAGCACTTTTAGGCTCCTGACAGTTAGAGACACAGATGATGCTGATTAGCTGTTCCTCTGTTCTGATTGGTGGATTGATGTTGAGCTGGTTCTCTGTTCTGATTGGTGGATTGATGTTGAGCTACTTTTGTCAGTTGTGACCTCTGACCTTTTCAACTGTTTATGAATTCAAACTTATTTCTGTCACTACACACACAAACACAGACACATGCAGTAATACACTAACACATAAAGATACTAACACACACACACACACACAGTAACTTACACAATTGGCTATGTGAGCTTCATGAGAAGTCAATTCTCACCAACTGCTGCATAGACTCTCATATTAACAGAGTCCAGAAATTTCAGGAGGGAGGCAGAGACGGGGGCTTTTCTTATCTGCTCCAGAGCTCACATTTTTTGACACTACACAAATACATTTCACACAGTGTGTTCAGCAGGCTTCTTGTCTCTCTTCTGATATAAAAGTTTCACAGGTTTTTGTCCCTCTAAGCACTTTTAGGCCCTGACAGTTAGACACACACAGCTAATGCTGATTAGCTGTTCCTCTGTTCTGATTGGTGGATTGATGTTGAGCTACTTTTGGCAGTTGTGACCTCTGACCTTTTGAACTGTTTATAAATTCAAACCTATTTCTGTCACTACACACACAAACACAATGTTAAAACTTGTTCTTTAAGGACATTTATGCTTCTGTTCAACTTTTCCAACTCCCAATTCTACCAGTTTTACACTTCAGCTTGCAGGTGTCTGAGCATTTTTGTGAACATTTGAGCCCTATGATTTTTCATGCAAATTCACTTCAGATTTCTGCATTTTCAGCAATGCTTTGTCATTTCTTCATCTTCGACTTGTACTGCATATTTTAATCTACAAAAAACATTCAGCTGTTAAAACTTGCTCTTTGAGGACATTTATGCTTCTATTCAAATTTTTTCCACCATTTATACTTAAAATATTGTGCTTTTTTCAACAATTTCTTACAGTAAAAGCAACAATACTTCTACTTTCAGCAGTGTTTTGCTAATTCATTTCAACATTTCAGATCTCTGCATTTTCAACATTTCTGCATTTTCAGCAGTGTTTTGCAAATTCATTTCAGCTGTCAGCATTCACACGCATTTTCTGCAGGAAATGCAATTTTTCTAGTTAGTTATATAAGCCTGTTAGTCACAAAAATAATGTGCAGCCAAGATGTTAATTAAAAGTATGGGTGTCTGGCACAGGCGTGATAAGAACTTCAAATGCTGCTATGTCCTCAATTATAGAAGCAATACACAGTGTGGGAGCTCCTCTACATTTAATCTGAGAATTTTCTGACTTCTCTTATCCAGACTGATCCAATCCAGACAGGATTGGCGGTTGGTTAGTTGGTGTAGGCAGCAGGGATGTGCAGTGTGGGTGGTGCAGGTAGCGCTGAGCTGGACTGTAGCGTCCTGGAGGAGGACTGGCAGAGAGGACAGAGCTACATGGCTCACTGGCACAGCCTCGCTCTCGTACGACAGCATCACCACAGGTTAGTGACAATTCCCTCCACATCAACAGAGTCGCACACTTTAACTGAATAATAACTGTTACAGTGAGAGGCATGTTTTAAATGAATACAGTATAGGTCTTTATTTGTGTGTGTGGCTTCTGACCCTCTAAGGTCGACAGTGATGGAGGCGGAGCGCTCAGCAAAACACTGGGAGGCCAGGAGGCTCCTCCAGCGATTCCTCTCAGGTGCCATCAGCAAGACTTACCCACATCCCAAAACACACTCAGCCAGACAACTCCATCCGCCTATCTCCGACCCCTCTGACACGGGGCCGAAGGTGCAACGAGGCCCAGTTCATATCCAGGAGGAAGTACACTGTGTGACCATGAGACCGAAGAGCACGCTGTTAGAGACAAGTGAGAGGAAGACTGTGGTGAAGATAACACAGTTGCCAAGGTTCCTCGGCTGAAACTCTTATTCTTGGTAAATGTACTAAATATTTCAGCAAAATAGCCAACGCACAACTGTGTTCATTTTCGTTGTTCATGTTTGTAATAAAATTAGATTTTTGTTACAACACTATTTGTTTTCTTGGCTAAAAGTATAACATATAGAATATGTTGCATTGTTATGAACATTTTCTTTCCTTTAAATTAACTGCAGCAGAGGGATTTAATCATCAACGTGAAGGGCTTTTTAGATTAATGCTCACAAAGGGTTATGTTGTTGGTCCTTTCAGGCTGTAGTTTCATATGACAGTTGTGTTTTCATTACATTTGTGTCAAGACAAGACAAAAAATATTACTGCTGCTGTTTATTAGAAATGTGAACACTTGTAGAGTAGACAGAGGTTAAAATAGAAATCTTCCATGAAGACGTGGATTCTAATTTATTCACTTTTCTGTAATCTAAACAAATGAATGAAGTTAAGTCTTTCTTGCAAATGTTGATTGATGTACTCTAAATATATTAAAATATAAAAATATATGACATGCTTACATTTTTAATGTAAGCTGCTTTAATTCTTCCTGGAGCTTTATTTGCAAATGGGAAACATTTCCAGCTTTATGATCACATTTCTGTCCAAAAACCATAAACACTGAATGTTTGCAGACTCAGAAGTAATGCCAAAGGGAATTTAGTAACATTCTCCTGGAAAAGAAAACTCTCGACCCGTTTTACTCAGCCTGACTCTCATTATAATGTCCAAGTATTCTAATTTTAACTACATCCCCTGGCAGAATTCCACATCCCAAATACCTTGTCTGCCTTGGACACTGTAATATTTTGGATGTCTGAAGAGGGTCAGTATGTGTGTATGTGTGTATTCGGGATTGTGGTTCAGCTGCCAGGGATGAGCGAGGTGTTAAGAGACTCCTGGGGAGAATACGTTTGATTACTACATGGCTATGTTCCACATTGGTTCAGCTGCTGCTTTGGGATACTGCTGGGAATAGATGAAAAATTAATTCAATCGGGGGATGAAGCTCACTGTTTTGTCAGCTGGCCACTGTGGCTAGTGGTTTTCAAAATTAAGCAACCCATTTCAGTGGAGCAATAAATAAGATTTGTCCCCTTCCCTGGCACAAGGCAACCATAATACTGAACACCTACAGCGATGTGAGGAGATACGTTTGTTGATTAAGTCATTCTTAGTCTGCTCAAACTGAAAGTACATGTCATGTGTGGCAATAAATAGATTGCAAGTTTGACATGCATCTTAAATGTAAATCACCAGTATACAAACAGCAGAAGCTTCTGTGATTGAAGTCAATAATACGCCCTTTAAAACTGGTTTATTTCATCACAAGAACGGTATTTATGATATTGGAAAACTAACCAAGTTGGATATAAGCTCTTCCTCATTTTGTGGTGGTCAAGTTTGGAAAAGCAGGACAACAGTTGAAATTGGGATCAGTCATCCCATCACCTAGAATATCAGTATCAATGACAGTCATAGTCAGGATAGTCAGTTATATTGTGGTTTAATCTTCTTTGCGTGGACAGAGTATTTAAATCCTTAAATCTTTTAAAGTTTTAAAGATTTAAATATTCTGTAAACGCAAACTTTTTTATACTTATACTATACTATATTTTTAGACCTAAAAATAATTACTTCTTCTTCCTCTTGGCTATCATCTTGCTCCTACGTGATCGACTTAGTGAAACATTCATATTTTGAAATGTATTGCTCAAAATAATAATAAACAGGTTCTTTCTGCGTCTTATGACAACCTCTGATTTCGCAGTGATCTAATATCGCCTGTCAACATGGGAGACTTTTCCTTTCACTTGCTACTACTTCATACACCGTTCCCCATCTCTCCGCCACTCGATACAAACATCACCAAAGTAAAATGGCCGACACAGCGACTTGTTTGTCTTAGAGATAGACCTGTTTGTGCCTTCCAAACAGGGTTGCCTGAGACAATCCTTGAAGCCCCCTGATCTGATGGTATCAGTGCCTCAGGGCAGGGAACGTGAACAGAACAAATGCTATCAGGCAGCAGCACGAGCCCAAAAACAGGATTGCTATCTCTGCCCATGAGTAGCCCAAAGCACAGACACACACATAATGACACAGACACACCCGCATCCACAGGTATATAAGGCGGTTCATGGGGTAGCTGTGCACCTGAAGGCTGACCACTAAACAGGGGTGTTAGCTAAGTCACAAAGAAAAGGATGGAAGAAAAGGGAAAAGATAATGGAGTAGCGGCCATGGCAGCCTTCTACCAGAGATTTGATCTTGCAGCGTATCTACAGTATAACTACACTCCACCACGGGCTGATTTTGAAAGGAAGGACAGCATTGTGCCGTGGAAACTGGCATGCCTGCATAGAGCTTTCAATGAAGGTAAGGAGACGGGGTGATGGAGCAAATAAACTTCATTCCAAAACACTCCATGCTCACTAAAAAGCTATAGATTTAAAGATATGACCTGATACACAACTACTAATAAATAATAATATCTGTTTAGTTTAATTTAACATCGATACTTTGAGTTCTGTAAGCAGCAAATGTTCCAGATGCTGGATGTTTGTTTCTTCTCTGTTCTTCTCTCTCTCACTCTTTCTCTGAACTCTCATACAACACATCTGCCTCTTCAACTCACTATTTCCCTTTCTCCTAATTCAGTCAGTTAAAATACTGAATCACTTCTTTATTCCCATAGATGTGAAGTGGGTCCAAACACTAGTTCAAACCCAAAGAGCTCAAGGTGTCCAAACATACCAAATATGTCAGGCTGAATTAAAGGGAGAACTGTATAAAATTAGTTTTAATTTAAAGTTAAATTAATCTATATATTTTGCATTTGATGTTATCAAAAATGTGATTTGGATTTGAACACTTAAACAAGCTATTCCAGGATATGTGATACAGGGTGTAGGCAAACATTGATGTTTCATTTAACTTTGAGGAAACTGTTGAAGAATTAAGGTGATAAAGTAGAATTAAGGAAAATGTATGAGTTTTCACATTTTCTAGATCTAAAAAACATTTTTGTGGCCCATTTTCCTCTTTGCAATTTATCTTTCTTTAAATTCCAAGCATTCGTCCTTAAAACCAAACATTTTTTTCTGATGTTAGGATTCAGTCCCTCATTTCTCAAGAATCATTTAATTGATATTCTGGATCTATCATTGTGTCTAATGTGGAAATATTTCAATAGCTGCAGATTAATCAAAGCATTCTGGTCTCTCTCCATTAGCTTGTTCTCAGCCTCCCTTCTCCTCTCTCTTTTTCCTCTACCTTTCCAGGCGATGTGAGCGGTGAGCTGCTCGTGGACATAGGGTCGGGTCCCACCCTGTACCAGGTGCTGAGTGGCTGTGAGGTTTTCAGCAAGGTGATCCTCACAGACTTCCTGGAGGTCAACAGGCAGGAGCTGAGGCACTGGGTCCAGGACAAGGGAGGCTGCAGCCTGGACTGGACACCGTACCTGCAGCATGTCTGCAAGCTGGAGGGACGACGGTACGACCAGATCCCTTTATACTCTGTCTGAAGACTTGAGAATGAATGAATTATGATTGTTGTTAGACTAGTATCATCATCATGAAATTATTTATATTTGTAATGTACAATATGTCCTAGAGAAAAAAAGGATTCTCTTTCCTTGTGGTGACACAGTTTTCCCCCTTACAATTGGTTTCACAATCCTAATAATTAATCTTAATGTGTAGCTGATGTTAAGCAAGTAGAATGTTCACATGTTCGCCATCTTAGTTACATTTGCTAATTTGCATTAACACAAAAGTACAGCTGAGGCTGATGAGGATGTCATTAGTTTTGCAAGTATTTGGTCATAAACCAAAGTATTGGGCAAATAGAAAGTTTGACCTGATGATGGCGCTACAGAAAATGTCAGGGGACCACCAAAGTCAGTGGGATACATGACTTGGGAACCATGAGTGTCTGTCATTTTTTACCAATTCATCAAGTAGATGTAGAGATATTCAATAGATAAATGAAAGTTTTGAACTGCAGTGGCACTGGAAGAAAAGTCAAAAACGTTATTAGGATTTGTCCTCTGAGGACCAAATTTTGTGAATGTCTGCACAAATTGTCATGGCATTTCATCCAGTAGTTGCTGAGATATTTCAATCTGGACCAAAGTGGCAGACCGGCTAACCAACAGACCGCCATTGCTATCCCTAAAGCTATGTCCTTAGCATAGCTAATTAACACCTAAATCACTACCATGCAATGCAGTGTGCATCTGTGTCAGCACACAGTATGAATTATATTGCAAATGCTGCAGAACTAGAGCAGATTAATGCTTTGTTATGCATTTACAATAGATGTTTTAATGTAATTTTGTGATTCATTGATATTGTCTCTACCAGGCCCTCAGCATGGACAGAGAAAGCTGCAAAGCTACGTCACGTCATCACAGACATCCTCCCCATTGACGTGCACCGCCCTCAGCCTCTGGCCCATGGTGCCCTTCCTTCATCAGGGGCCGACTGCCTTGTGTCCTGCTTCTGTCTGGAGAGCGTCAGCCCTGACCTGGCTGCCTTCACCAGGGCCCTTGGCCACATTGGGAGGCTCCTGCGGCCTGGTGGCCACCTCCTACTCATCGGAGCCCTGGGAGAGAGTTACTATTTTGGGGGGCCTGGGGTAAAGATCCCTGTGGTCCCACTGAATGAGGCCCAGGTCTGTGATAGTTTGAGGGAGAGCGGCTACACCCTGATCAGGCTGGAGGTTTACACACTGCCTCAGGACATGAGGGTGGGGGTCGATGACGTGACTGGGGTGTTTTTTGTAAAGGCAAGAAAGGATTAAAAGGCAAAGTGGGAGAAAAGGCAAAGAGCATAGATAAAGGGTATTAAAGTAGAAAGTGCAGTAACTATCCAGATGAAAATATTATAGATCAAGCCGAGGTAAATGTATAGTTTAGCACAGAAAGAATGGCATTATTGATGAAGAAAAGACACAAACATGTGAATGAAAAATTTCACTTCATTCCACTTTATTTTATTGGTTCAGGAAATCTGAGGGTGAATAAGTGCGTAACTTCCCCTTTTGTTGCCAGAGGAGCTCTTAGTGTTAGAAACGTAATCACACATTGCCTCCTGCAGTTCAAACACAGCAACTACAGCATCAAGAATGTAATGCTTCAATTTTTGTTTTTACCATATCATATGAAGTCATAAGCATAGCTGTTTATAAACAGTATATTTCGATAAACTATACTTCTTTTCAATTAACTGTTATTCAGTTAAGAGATTGATGAGTTGCCTGTTGTGTTTTGTAATTTGTGATAATGTGAATAAAGAAGCAATGCTAAAACAAAGCTTATTTCACAGTGTTTTCTTATCTCATTAATATGTTGATATAAACTTATTGTCAGTGTTGAAATTGATGGAGGCAGAGATGGGTGCAAGCAGTGTATATTTGATAATACAGCTATGTAAAAAAAATGCTTTAAAAATCATCCAACATCGCATATCGTTGCAATTCCATGGGTTAATCTTAATATTTGCTATGGTATCCATTTGTATGTTATTTTAGATTATCAGTGTAGATCATACAGTCTATGGTGTAGATAATAAATCTGAGAATATGATTGTGTAATTAGAAGTATTGAACACTGGGCGTCAGTACTTGGCCATCTTGAGTTGCTCCTCAAGTATCAGCCATGGACCCCAAAACAGATCTAAATTATTCCCCAGATCTTGTTGATAGATTTAATTTAGCTTACTACTGCAAAACAGTTTATACTGTAGGTAGGATCACAGTGGTTCTTGTAGGTTTTCTGACTAATCTTAAAGGATATTAAATGTGTTTATTTAAAATGCCTTTCTACAAAGATCATAAAAGTGCAAAAACTTGCTCAGGGTCCTCATTTAATAAAACTCACTGTCATTTGCTGTATTCAAACACATATACTTTGTTACATGTCCAAATTACACGTTGTCTCCATGTGGTAACTGAAATGCCAAATAAAGGCTTTTGTCTTTCTTTTCTTGGAAAAGAAATACGTATGGAGCATTATACATTCCTACAGATTAATTATACAGTCTTACAATCACACACAACACACCAACAGCCCATTATAACTGTTTTATTAGCAACCAACACAAAATATCATTTACATACAAGGTCAAGAATGAACCTTCACGCTCATCATATTGTTTTTGAAAAAATAGGACCTCTTCCCGCTCCCACCTATCATCTCTGCCATCCCAAACAGATCATGCTTGCTAATCGCCATGTTACAAAAAGCCTGTTCATAATATCAAACCAGAAAAACTGCGCTGCATTATCATGATTAGTTGGATTAGTCTCATATGATTTGATCTGGTCTGCTGTGGCTGTGACTGCACTCAAATCGTCTGTAATCCATCCTCCTCTGATTTCCTTGACCTTGCACACAAATGTCTACAAGGTTGAGGAAAGCAAATTGAAAGAGTTGTTTTCTAACTTTGGAAGCAGCCCTACAGTTTCTGCGCTAAATTCCTATTGGGATTGGCTCTGCACCCTCTTACGCTTTATTGTATATTTGTCATACTGTAGTATATCATGTAGTATAGTGTTTCATATCTGTGTATCATATACTACTAATAACCCCAGGACCTTATTCACAATCTCTGGCCAAACTGTATGAGATATACTATAAAATAACAACAACACCAGGGCCCTCAAACATTTTTTCACTTTGACCATCACACTACAGATAAAATGTAATCTTACGTGTTTATAAAATATGCATAAGATGGTGCGCTAGATGCAAACATATTGTTGGAAGTCTTATTGTGAGCTGTGTGAATCATCTGCGCTCTCTAATTGTTCAGATGTGTGTGATGTGAGCACCAGTATCACAATGCCCTCCCTGTACATGATGTAAAGGTGATTCAAGATCTGATTCTTCACACATGGATATAGTTTTCTGGAAAAACTACCCAATGAGCAAGTCTCAGAATTCTGTTGGATCCCGATGAACCTAAAAAACAACATCCCACATTTATTTGCTTGAGAAAATGCCACAGTTCTTAGCAGTTCTCATATTTCTTGTGCAGTGTCCTTGGCTGATTGGAATTTAGCCCTGGCTAAATTGACTCTGTTAATATGAGAGTCTATGCAGCAGTTGGTGAGAATTGACTTCTCATGAAGCTCACATAGCCAATTGTGTAAGTTACTGTGTGTGTGTGTGTGTGTGTGTGTGTGTGTTAGTGTATTACTGCATGTGTCTGTGTTTGTGTGTGTAGTGACAGAAATAAGTTTGAATTCATAAACAGTTGAAAAGGTCAGAGGTCACAACTGCCAAAAGTAGCTCAACATCAATCCACCAATCAGAACAGAGAACCAGCTCAACATCAATCCACCAATCAGACCAGAGGAACAGCTAATCAGCATCATCTGTGTCTCTAACTGTCAGGAGCCTAAAAGTGCTGAGTCATTGAGGCAGAGAGGGACAAAAACCTGTGAAACTTTCACTCAGAAAAGTCATCATCATGAAATAACCGTAGGTCGTATCGGTGAAACGACTTCACTGTGAGCACCAGAAGGCATAGCTGAACAAGTAGATGTATAATTTGTGTGGATAAAGTTAAAAAACAATGTAGATATCACAGTTTCAAAAGTCCTCAAATCTCTGTGTCGCTCGATTCGAGAGGAGCCAAAATAACATTAGTCAATGAGGCAGTTGAGAAAGTTTGTCATGCTTCAAGGCCTGTCATTTAAAAACGGTTAATGCTATGGCTTAAGTAAATAGATTTTTGGAACGAGGACATATTTCTCTACACAGTGATGTGAAAATGATGCGTGAAGAGTGAAAATTGTGGACACGAGAGCAATTTAAGCAGAATTTTTTAAGACGATTTTACAGCTCTCCTTCACTCTAGCGATGATGTCACCCACTCTAGCTCTGAACATTCCGCCACATACACACCCATTATAAACTCTCAGAAGGGCTGAAAAAAAGCACAAAACTAAAACTGTGATAAATCAAAAACTGTAAAAGATTTCAAAAAGTTGAATAAAGGCTTAATAGTTTAACTTTTTGTGAACTGTTTAATGTTTAAATGGAGTCTGTAGCTGAAAGTATGTGGAAGCTGTAGCATTTCAAAGTAGAGCAGGTTGAAGAGGACTCTCCATTGACTTACATTGTAAAATCATTTTGAAAAAAGCTTAATATTTTAAAAAGTATTAAATGTATAACATAGCTGAACATATGCTGAAATATCCTTAAAGAGCTGAACATTGTGATAGTTGAATGGTTTCTGTAGCTCAAAGTATGAAGGAGAAGAAGCAGTGTACGGAAAGTAGAATAAGAATAATAACTAGAAAAATGCGTGTGAATGCTGACAGCTGAAATGAATTTGCAAAACACTGCTGAAAATGCAGAAATGTTGAAAATGCAGAGATCTGAAATGTTGAAATGAATTAGCAAAACACTGCTGAAAGTAGAAGTATTGTTGCTTTTACTGTAAGAAATTGTTGAAAAAAGCACAATATTTTAAGTATAAATGGTGGAAAAATTTTGAATAGAAGCATAAATGTCCTCAAAGAGCAAGTTTTAACAGCTGAATGTTTTTTGTAGATTAAAATATGCAGTACAAGTCGAAGATGAAGAAATGACAAAGCATTGCTGAAAATGCAGAAATCTGAAGTGAATTTGCATGAAAAATCATAGGGCTCAAATGTTCACAAAAATGCTCAGACACCTGCAAGCTGAAGTGTAAAACTGGTAGAATTGGGAGTTGGAAAAGTTGAACAGAAGCATAAATGTCCTTAAAGAACAAGTTTTAACATTGTGTTTGTGTGTGTAGTGACAGAAATAGGTGTGAATTTATAAACAGTTCAAAATGTCAGAGGTCACAACTGCCAAAAGTAGCTCAACATCAATCCACCAATCAGAACAGAGGAACAGCTAATCAGCATTAGCTGTGTGTGTCTAACTGTCAGGGCCTAAAAGTGCTTAGAGGGACAAAAACCTGAGAAACTTTTATATCAGAAGAGAGACAAAAAGCCTGCTGAACACACTGTGTGAAATGTATTTGTGTAGTGTCAAAAAATGTGAGCTCTGGAGCAGATAATAAAAGCCCCCGTCTCTGCCTCCCTCCTGAAATTTCTGGACTCTGTTAATATGAG